>BMAW01035594.1:227690-279027 GCA_019974015.1 Nephila pilipes | reverse complement strand
AGCAGGTATTATAATATAATGCCTAACATAACTCATTCGGATAAAGAAAAGGTGAAAGACTTTAAAATGTAAAATGATAGCATGCTATTATACACTGAAATATATATATATATATATATATATATATATATATATATATATATATATATATATATATATATATACTCCTCTCCTAAATATATATATATCTTCCATATATATATATACCTAGTATAAACTGCTGTTTTATGCAAGAAATGCGCGAAATACGCCAGCTAAAGCGCGCAAGGCGCACGTACTTAAAAGCGCCGCGTACGTACGCGCCGCGGGCAAAAAATGCGAGCACAGCGCGCACCCGCAGCAAAACTGCGCGCGAGCCGCGCACACGCCGCACTTCGCCCGCGTACAGCGGGAAACGGCAGCAGCGCAGCGAGCAGCAACACACCACCGCGCGTAGGCAGCCACGCTGCCAACGCTGCGTACGCGCTTTAGCCAGGCCGTAATACACGCATGCGCATTGCCCTCACGGCGAATCATCGAAGCGGCTGTGCATCGGCGGTGATATGAGCACAGAGACAGAGCGAACTGATTGTTAAGACTGTCTTTCAGATGAATCACGCCTGAATTTGTGGACCCATGATGATGAAAGCGTGTTCATGTTAGACACATGCCGGTCAACGCTGCCTTCCTGAGTGTATTATTGAACGACACTTAGTGGTCGAACACCCGGGTTATGGTGCAGGTGCATTCGTATCATGGACGATCAATTTGATACGGAGTGAGGTAATCTCAATAGCAACAGGTACGTCCATTGAAGTGCTACAGCCCGAAGTCGTTCCTTTCCTTCTGCAGGCACATCCTGGAGCTATCACTTTCCAGCAGGATATTCACGCCCACATATTTGCGCAGACTGTTCGAGACTTCTGTTCAGCTGCTTTTATTACGCTCTTCCTTGGCTATGCTTATTCACCGGATGTCGCCTATTGAGCACGTGGCAGGATATGGTTGGTCGGCGTCTCGCTCGTGATCCACGTCCTGCTACGAAGTTTCAAGACAATGAACTTTGGTTGCGCATACAAGCGATATGGAATTCTCTTCCTCGAAGCAGATATTCAGCATCTGTTTGACTCCATGCCACGTCAATATAGGCGCATGGTGAAACAACAGTACTGGTTTGGGACAGCGGTTTGTTTGAGAGGTTTCGTCGTTTTGTTTGATTTTGGAGTCGTTTATTTACATTAGTTCGTTTGGGTTCACCGATTAGGCGGCGGTGTGTAATGCAAAAGACATATGTATGCCATGTATGGTTTTGTATATACTGAGCATGTATGTACTAGACATATGTGTATGTATGTGTAATAATAATATGTAATCGTACAGATGTACATGTGTATATGTATGTATATGTATGTAATAACCCAACCAATGTTTTGATATGTGTATGTATGTGTGGCATGTGTGTTTTATTATAATATGTCTATATGTATGCAAAGGCAGCCTTAATAACATGTGTATGTATGTGTGTATGTGTGAGCATGTAATACTGTATGTGTATAACATATATGTATGTAATACCAGGCATGTAGCATAACTGTATATAGGCATATGTATATGTGTATGTGTATCATACAGAATATGCATGGCAATAACAGCAACCAGCCAATACCAACCTGCCAGACATGTAATAATATTAATAATGCAAAACATATATATATATGCAAACAACTTAATATATACTATATATACATATATATACAAACATATATATATATACAAACATATATATATATACAAACATATATATATATATATATATACTTTCACATATATATATATATATATATATATATATATCTCTTATACATACTTGCATATACATATATACAAAACTTATATATACTTTTCCATATATATACATATGCATGTAATACCATCATGTGTATGTATTACATTTCGTTACTGATAATCCACGCTCAAATATATTTCTTAATTTGTATGAAGCTGCACTACTAGGCAGAAATATTTGCAAAATTGAGCTTTTTTGAAATAGCTCTGTGCTGCTCGGTTTAAAAAAAATTTTTTACTATGAATTGTTTACTGAAACATTCTACATAGTTTTCTTTTCAAATTGTTCAAAAGGAGAAAAAATTTTCCTTACAGGACAAATAAATTTATTTTATCTAAAATCTCTGTTTCTCCACCAACTTCTCCAAAATTTTTTTTTTTATTCATTTTTCTTCTTTTGAATTTAGATAGCAAGTTGGTAAAGTTTTCACTCCATTCTAAATTTTCTTCTTCTTGAAATCATAAAACGTTAGAGTTTAAAAAAGCAAAAAAAATGCCAAATATCTTATTTGCTACCTTGGATTAAATAGGTTAAACTAAAGAATCTTTTACCACTTTTTTATCTTTGTATATAACCGCAACATAAAATTCAGTTCATTTATTAATGATATCATGAAAATTTCAACATGAGATTGGATGTAGTGATGTTTGAATGAGTGTCGCTTGGGAGAGCAATACTAAGTTGGTATGGAAATATATGTATTGGAATTAGATACTATGAAGATCAAATTACCTCAGCTTTAAATTGTCTGTTATAACTTCCACACCATACCTCTCCTTCAGGGGCTTACAGTCTTTAAATATTGAGTTGATGTATAATCATCAAGCATTTTACAAAAGAAATATTTATTTTGAAAGAAGTAGCATAAAATTTCTACAATAATATTTTGAATGATTATTTCGGAGCGTAGTCACCATCCACCGCTTGCAGCTTTTGTCTGGAATCAGTCACTGTTGACGCTCATCGTCGTCATTCCGCTAATACAAATACCATTTAAGATAATTTCCCAAAGGATGATTCGACTTCTGTCGCACGAAGCATTCCACATTGCCTTTTTATATAGAACATATTTCGTTATTCTTAAGGTGAAACTCTTAGCAAAACGCAGTTCTTCTTTCTTTTGAGGTTTTTGATGAGAAACTCTGATTCATTCCCATTGACATGATTCTTCAGAAACGGTGCTTGCGCGTTTCGTTGCAACAAATTGATAAAAATTCATTCAACTTTATTGTTTTTGGTGAGCTTATGAGCGACCCCTTCAGTTAGCTTTTGTAGCTTTCCGAGGTTTATGAGATGACGAAGGATGGTTAAATTATCTATTTCGAAATTTGATCAGCATTCGAGTTGTCAAGCTTTTATCTTCTTCAACGGGTACCAAAACTCCCTTGTTGTTGAAATCTGACTGTAGATCTCTTTCTGACTAATATTCCAAAATAGTGTCTGAAACAGGAAAATTCTTCCTTGCATTGCCATTAGCTGATTATTTCTTCGTAATAAAGTTCGTTTAGGTCGCGAAATGACTGCGCTGCTTTTCAGCCTTTCTCGAAGTTGTAAAACATACTAAGACGAATTTAATTATGATTAATGACACACATTTTTATAAGTTAAAATTAGAAGATTATTTTTATAAATAAATTTACAAAATACTATAACTTTTCTTGAACAAATGAAACTCCAATAAAAAGTTTGGTAATTATGCACTAACTCAATGAATATGGGAATCATGATTCATTGAAGCCCTAGAGATTCTCTTTTTTTCTCATGGTATCCATGGTTTTTCGTGAACAATGGTAAAATGCTCTTAAAATACACTACCAATCCCTCTCTAAGTCCCTCGTCAACCAAGCCCTTTCCCCTTGGCAACCAATTTTCAATTCTTTTTGGTCTAGACCACACATTTCGCTCCTGCGTCATGAACTTTACCTGTCGCTCACTCATTGCTCTCTATACCTCAAGAAAGAGTTTGATACTTCTTCCATTTAACATATATCAATCTCCATTATTCCATTCAATAGATCTTTAGTGAAACGAACTTGAAATTAGACATAAACTCAACTGGTCACATAGTTAATTAACCGATGTGTCCTTTTGGAGAATATCCAAGATCATAATATTTATATTGTTTACTTAAGGTAAAAAATAAGATTATCTGCTCAGCCAAATAGTTTAATTGAATTACAATAATAAGGGATTTAGTCATAATATTTTGTTTTGAAAAACTAGGAGAAATTATTTTTTTATTATTAAAAAGGGAACATTTTACACTGAACGCTTGACAGAGTTTATTAATGATACGAGCAACATATAGCGACAAAAGCAAATAGTTATAGAATTATATCTTATTACAAAAAATGCATCATTTCTTTCTTCTGAAGATGTAAAGTTTTCTATAAAGTTATAGCACAACTTCTATTAAGGAATGAAAGCAAATCGCGTAAGCAGTAAAGGCATTCACATGGAAATATTTAATGCAATATGTTATTAAAATATGAAATAATGTATTTCTCATCAAAAATATGATTAAACACACACGTACCTAATTTAATGGGCCAAGTTCCAATTTCTTTAAAAAATTCATATTATCTTACTTTAAACTGATCGTTAATAAACAAGACGTCATGTAAAGTCAATGCAGCAAACATTTGAATTTCCACGTCTATGAATATTACTTAAAACTAGTTCATATATCAATTCATTCATACAATTAATAGCAACAAATAAGTCTACATTTATTTAATCTATATTTAGAAGGCTTCCTATTTGTAACAATTCATAGTGTCAAATTAAGGAAACTTTGATTTCTAGGCGTTTACTGATATAATTAAATATTTCAAGACATTTTATGCAACAAAATCATCCATCTGTAATATACCATAATTAATATTTGCTTAAGTCCGGTCACGTTACCAAATGCATTGTTACCTCATGTTGAATTAGATTACTAGAAGAACCAAATTATGTCTCCAGAGAATTGAATGTCAATGAAAAGTGGTTGAGATTTCTTAATTAAGGAATATGGATGCGTTCTTTAAATTAATTGGATGCAAATTGAAGTGGCTTCCTCTCCAGAAAATATTTTAATTTTGCTTTTCACCTAAGAGCACTCAGAAGGCTCTGAATTATGAGACAAGTAACAGTTTTACCTCATTCAGTATCCATTTAGAATATAAGATTAAATAAGATGAATTATTAAGAAGATATAACAAAAGGGATTATTTAATGTTTATCAAGACCAATATTAAAAACTAAAATATAATATTATACAATAACATTTATTAACCAATATAAGTGTTTATTAGCGGGTCTTCCCAGCGTAATGGTTATTTATAAATACCATTTTTGAAAAATGTCCTAAAGAAGCAAAGAACTTTAGTGCTTGGAGGATATTTTCTTCTGATATGATTTTATTCCTTTCAAAAAATTTGAATGGGTAGAAATAGGTGATATTCGGAAGGTCTTAAGTCTGATGAGTAGGATGGATGAGATAGAATGTCCAAAACCAACTCTGCAGATTCCTTGACGAGTCATTAAATTAGCATAATGTCAAGCATTATCATGATGCAGTATGATACACTTCCTGTTGAACATCACTAGCTTCTTTTCTTTGAGTGCTTTATTTAAATCTTTCATTAGCTATCAATATTTTTCCGAATTGAGCTTTTCGTCAGGTTCCGAAGCTTGTAATATATTAATGTTTGGATATTCCACAATACACGCATCTTTTAGGCTCTATCTCTATTCTTAAAGAGTAGGCTGTTAAGGCTCACAGTTTCTTATTTCCCTTATCATATGTTTTCGTAAGTGATCCACTTTTCATCACTTATTATTATTGTCTAAAAAAGGCTCGATTTTGTTCCGAACAAGCAGAGATGTGCATTTCACGACTCAATTAAGCAAATATTTCTTTCTCAACTCTTGTGACACCCATCTGGAATATTTCTCGACCGATCGTATTAAGTACGGAAATAATATTATACGAATTAAATATTATTAAGTGTATAGAAATATTAATTATTTTCTTTAAAGTCACAAACTGACATATTCTTCCGTTAGGGATAACATAATAAGTCAATGTTATAAAATAAAATCATTAGAAGTAAGAATTGGACTTACCTATCTATTCTCTGAATTTCAGGAAGGTTTTTGTTCCTCAAGTATGTCTAATTTTAACTTAAGCATGAATAAATAAAAATTTAGTCCTTACATATAAATTAAGATCTTCATAATAAATGTTAAAAAATACTATAATTTTTTGACATTTCGAATGACTTTAAGAAATATAAAGTTATCTCTTACTTAAGAATAAAAATTAGAATATCATAAAAATATAAGAAAAGATTTCTCATACGCGTATCTTCCTAAGAATGCTGTAAAATCTTAGCGAAAAGCTGTGTTCTGTATCTGTTTCTGGAACATGATTATATTAGTAGGAAATTCAAAGAAATTATAATTTGAAAGAAAAGCATTTTTAGAAGCAATTTTTTTACGTGAAAATATTCAATAATAAAAGAAATAAAATAAAATTTGTGATATAACTGGATGATATGATTTTTTCATTAACATCGCATTGAAAAGCAACACAAAAGCTGTTGACGACAGATTTCATGACTTTGAACCTCGATCAAGTGACGATGATGAAACCTGAACTGTCCCCTCCCTCTCCTAACTTCCTCACCACGCCAACAGGGGACTTGAATCCTCGTCAGATTTAATGAGCCTAAGCCCCACTACGTGGCAGGTCGTAAGTGGAATCGGGGCTTTAGAAGCTTCGACTCAAAGAAACGCCGGCTGAAAATCGGTGACAATGACCACTAGGCTAACGCAGCCACTAACTGCCAAGGTGTAAACAAAAGCACAACTTATCTATTTGTTTCCTTAATTTAGCAAACAAATAAAAGTTGTGAATTTTTTTTAATTATAAGATTATACATCCCTTAAAAACACATATAATAGCTTATTGTATATTTACACGATTTTTTTTGTATTCCCACCTATTTATTATTTTCCTTGAGTGTATGTAATACTTAAATGATAGAGTGGTAAAACAGTGTATGTTTGTGTGTGTGTAAAGTGGGTGAGACTTTGTTCCAAATTGAGTGAAAGGTATCAAATGGATAACTTGGTTTTGAATAATATTGTTCTATAGCTATTCGAGAACTTGCCATGGACTTTTTCATTTCACCAGGTTTGGAAGACTAACGCATGGTTGGTACTTCTCTCTAATTGTACACCTGGCACAAACCTCGTTTAATTTAAAGTACTACAAATGTACGATTGTAGGTGAAATAAAGACTCGAACCCACGATTAGACACGTACAAACTGCCTACGAACCAAGTGACCTTAATAATTTTTAATCAATTTAATTAATTTTTATGTTCTAATATTTTCACTTGCTTATCTTCGAATAAAATTAGCTGTTTTCTATTCCTTAATCATCTCCATGCATTGCTTATATTCTTTAAGGTTATATGTCTACATTCGCACACTTTGTTTTCAAAAAAAAAAAAAAAAAAAAAAAAAAGGAAGAAGAAATATATATATATATTGTGAAACACTTATGTTTTTGTTGCAATGATCTATAAAATTATAAATTTAAAAGTCGCCTTATGAATTCTTTTTTATTTTTCAAATTTCGGCCATATTTCTTTAAAATTTTATGCAAAATTAACATTTAGTCTAAAGTTAATATAAAATATTTGAACTAATATATTTCATTTTTTGTTTCAACAGTATATGTACTATACATACATCTTTATTGCGAAGCAAAAAAAAATACAGTTATCTCCCATACTGATTTTTAACATAACTTATAAACACTTTTTGTTTAAAAAAAAAATTCACTTTTTAAAATAAAAATAGCTCCAAAATAAATAGTTATATACTTAAAAGCTTTGTTTGAGATTCGCAACTAGATTCATTTCTAGAGATGTATATAACATTATGGTGAAATTTCATATGCATATTTCAAATAATTTTTAAGAAATTAGATTTTTTGTAATAAAAAAAATTAAAATCACAGTTTTCCAGGAAATGCAAATAAAATTTTTAATAATATTTTTTTAAATAATTACATGATTTTATTAATGCAACACCTAATTACCCATAGAAACAAATGCAAAACATTTCTGAAATTGTAAATATGTGGACTTTAATAAAAGGTGATAAAGAAACGTTCGATAATTTTCCGAAAACGGTGATTTTTGGGAAGGCACATACTTTACTTTTATGATGAAAAATTCTTTAAAAATTTGCATACAGTATTATATTCTTATAGAACAGATTAAACTTCACTAATCAAAATTTTAGTTTAGCTTCCTTCATTTTTTTTTCAAATTTCATGCTGTTAAGAAAAGTTTTAAATAATATATCTTCAATGCAATGATTTACGTATACATCGTTTTTTATGAATATTGGGTAATATGTATGAAATTTTGATATTTTTCATGCATTTTCTAACAGGTTTTTTAAAGGTCACTATCATTTCATACTTAATTCATTGCGTTATATTATGAAAAAAAAATTCAATTTTTTATTTACAATTCTATGGGTTTTCGATTCCTCAGTATATTGACAAAGACTCATTATGTTGAAAATGGTAGAATGCACTTAGTACTCATTTTAGTTATGACCCTAAAGTTCTGAAAAATGATTTTCCATAAGAACATTTATCATTTTTATATTACAATAAGTAAGAGCTCGTACCTTTTAAATACATACATTTTAATTTATGTTTCGTAAATGATCTGTAGTTAAAACAGTAGAGAGAGAGAGAGAGAGAGAGAGATTTTTCATGTAATATAACTTACTTATTTGATTTAAAATCTTTCATAAGCTTCTGCTATTCTAATGTTATCAACTCAAGCCACATGGAATCTAAATGTACAAACTATGATTAGATATTACTATTAAAAAATCTTAAAATGGTTTTGCACCTTTTTGAGGAAAGCTTTATATTTGTTGTAAATAAACATTCTTATACTCAGAAAATGATCTTAGCCGAATAATTCATGTAAGGTTAATTGTATATTTAACGATAACTTAAGAAAATACTAAATTAAATTTCTAATTCTATTAATAAAACGAGTGTTTTATAACCGGACATTAACTCACTATCATTGAATTTAATGTATGTCTCCCCTACTGTATTTAACCATATAAAATGTCTTGTTTTTCTACTATTACTGTAAATAATTTATTGTTTTTTTTTTCTTCTTTTTTTAAGATGAAACAACTGGACAGGTTTTGTAAATTTTATTTGTTATTTTAAAAATCCGTGCAATGTGAAATTTTATCCCGCATAATTCGGAAGTAAGATTCACAAGCACACAAACAACTTACCTTAACATCGACTATGCTACTTTAATAGTAGAGTTTTTAAAACAAAAGAAGTTTGATTTCCCTCCTTGTTGATAACATGATTTCGGGTTTTGTAAGTTATTAGAACATTATGTTTTTAACTGTCTAAAACTTTGATACAAGGAGATATTTCCTTGAATTAATTATCTCAACATCAAAATAAATATTTAAAGTTAATTACCTAACACCAATCTAAATTTTTCAACTGTTGGAGGAGCTTTGAATATTTTTAATTCTCTACACGAGTTCAGATTTAATTTAATCTCTCACCGTACTAATTGATATTCTGTTAAAAGAAGAGAATTTTTTTAAAAAATTCACTAAATGGGCTTTCTCAGTCTCGTCAGCAGAAGCATTATCTGATTATTATCGATATTAAAAAGTCAACTTTTCGTGAAGACATTTAGGTCCCGTTAGTATTCGTAAATATAGCAATTCAGAATTATTAAGCATAATTTGTGAATGTTACGAAATATTTTATGGAAGTTCTTAATTAATGATAAGATGTAAGTTACTTTTGTAAAAAGAAATTAAATTGATCTGGAATATGATTTAAATTTCAACATTAATTTTATTAATTTATATAGTTAGTATTCCTTATCGCTTAAGATTTTCATTGCTCCTTTACTTCACATATATTCACTTCCTTTAAATAAAGCTTGTTTCGTAATATTGGGAATTTTTTTTTGTTTATTTATTAATTAAATATTAAATATATGTATTTTAGGGCAGTATGTGAAATTGAATGAGAGTGTGATTGTTTATTAACGTTACACTGAGAATCAGCACAACAGCTTCGATGAGAATTTTGAGTCTCAGTCAAGTAACGGTTACTACACCTGAGCTAGCATCTCCATCTCCAAACTTCCATACCACGCCATTCGAAAGACTTTGTGTCTCGACAGATTTAACATTGAAATGCAAACTTTCAAATTATTTTTTAATTGCACGGTAGGTCCTTAGGGGCATCAAGGCTCAAATCCATGTTTCGATGAACCACCAGCCGCAAATCCGCGACCATGGTCACTAGACTATCCACCTTTTGGCCTAGTGGCCACCTTTTTAGAGAAACAAATAGTGGACTCTTGTGTTGTTTAGTAGTATGCAATCAAATGTATACTTTCAAATTATTTTTTAATTATTAATTGTCAAAACACGGTTTTTTTGTTATTTAAAATGTTTACATTTACGTTATTTTAAATAGAGTTACTAAATGTATATGCGTTATTAACAAAGAATATATATATATATATATATATATATATATATATATAAATTATTGAGTTAGATAATGATTAAAAACACTATCGATTGATTGTCACACTTAGTAACTAATGGAATACATCTTAAGTTTAAATCTTAATCAAGACAAGAGGATGATACCTGAACTGATGCATCTCTCTACAGACTTCTATATGATAAGAAAAGGTTGACTTAGAGTATCGATAGATTTAGCATGCGTTTGTTCAGCTACACGGGATGAATTTAGGGGCATCAGACTCGAACTCATGGTTCATTGAAACCAATGAGCTCGTGTCAATGACAACTAAGCTACTGCGACCATTAAATCATTATCATTTTAATTCAAAAAGGTATATAGCAATTACAAGAATTCACAATTTTATTTTTAAAAAAAAAAGAAACTAATTTTGTACATCTAATAAATACATGCACTGGTGTTTTTTTTTTATTATAATTAAGGTATTTTTATTATTCATAATTAAGCTGATGTACTAGAGCAACAAATATAATAAATGGTATACATAAAATTATAAGAATGAAAGTGAAAATAGTTATTTTTTAGCAGTTATTCGATAGGTATTAACGTGAATTGATTAAAATATATGTTTTACCAAAAGTATATAAACAAAAATAAAATTTGAAGTTACAAGTTCAGAATCAGAAAATTTGCGTATTTCGTGCTCTTTTTCGTTTATGCAATTGCTGTTGAATATAAAGGACATAACAACTTTTAGATTTGAAGTTTATTGAGGTTATGACTTGCAGCATCGAATTCTCACGATTTGATAAGACTGGAATTTGCTTTTCAAAGAGTGAAGTATGTAAGTTTTTTTTTGTGTGTGTGAATTTCTAAACACATGCAATAAACAGTAGATTAAATAAGTATATCTAGTTACAAGGTTACAGATGTACATTAAGGAAGCGAACATAGAAGCTAAAGAAGACATCTCTACATCAACATTTACAGATTTTGAAACCTTTTTCCTCTCAAAAATGAATTTTCCTCTAATTGTCAATATCCTAGCCATCTCATTATCCTGATCTATAGTTCAACGTAGTTTACAAGCAAGCAAATTCCATGTTTATCGCAGTATGTGGCAACACAAATGCTCAGAGCACATTATAGGGAGGTGCATCTACTTTTGGCTGATAAACATGGGCATTTGAGCGCTGAAGGGTTAACTGTTTTCTTCAACGATAAAAAGAAATTCAATACGGATGGCCCACATGGTTCGGACTATTATTATCATGACTTCCGTTGTGAAACTTGATCTTTCTTTAGCTAGATTTTAAGAGCTGGTTTTCTCTTGGTGTTAAGTGCCGCTCCGTTTGAATGGCTCGACTGATGCACGTTGGTTGTCAATGATCGACCAGTAACGACGTGAATGTTCAGAAGCTAATCAGGATGTGTATCAGACACTTGTATTTTCTTTCATTTAGAAACTCACTGGTGGGTGATTACTGTATATTCCAGGATGACAAAGCTTCGATCTACACCTCTATATGAACTGGAACTTACCTCACACAGACTTAAATTACGATTAAGGGTTTGGCCATCTACTTATCTGCATCTTGAACCTGAATTAAAATCTTTAGATAGTGGGTGCATTAACAGATATGTATATCCATGACACCAGTTTTTCAACCTGTTGGAGTTAAGGCAACAAAGAAAACCAGGATTGCTTCTCTTTAAAATATAATTGTGCATATAAAAAGTTATTTTTTTTTCAATTATTTAAAAAAATTCTCTTCGAAGGTAGGCGGATACCTTAAGCAAAGTACGAAACATTTATAAATAAGGTTAATTTCAACAATTTTATTAAATTAATATAAATCTAATAAATTATTTTTAATTTTAATTGAATCATTTGAATTTTGTAGTCTTTCGTATAACCCCTTAAAACTGTAAGTGTTTTGGTAATATCGACTGAACTAATAATCAGATTCGAATCAAATTTCTAGCGTAGGCTAAATAGCATATATTATAATTATATCTGCAAAAATAGCATGGGTGTAAAACTATTATAATTTAGAATTTTATAATTTAATCTATTATTTAAGGGATTTTATAGCGATCTGTTATGGTTCTTTTCATTATTAACCATGATATATCATCTTTGATCAATTGCAAGGCAATTAACAAGAATTCGATATTTACGACTATACAAAAACATTTGATTGCTAATGTACAAATAACTCAAAAAAATAAAATACCTTTTAATTCCTTCATCCAATTTTGAAAAGACAGATTAGGTTATCCTTATTTCAGTGTCATTAAACCTATATAAATTTGATTTCAAATTACGCAAAATTAAATAGAGATGCATAACTATCAAATTAGTAGCCTGACATAATATTCATCAGAGTTCTTGGGATGTTTATCATTATAACATCTCAAGAACTCTCTTTCAATGAATATTATGTCTTGGATACTTATTTTTACAGTAATAAAAACAGTAATTTATTTTCAATTTGTACTCATTTATTTTCTATTGTAAAATGTTTAGAGGGCTATTTTTTTTCTTTATGGTGAGAGTTTTTTTTTTTCAATAATATCATTTTATTTCTCTAGAACAGCATTATGTTAAAAGCAATACATTTAACGATAAAATAGTTTAACGAAGCATTCGACTCGATGCATTAAATAAAATGCATTACATATATCAAACAAAGGTGACATGAATTATTTCTCTTTGAAGAGCTATCACTCTTAGATTAGCAGAAAATAATTAAATTTAAATATATTTACATGACTAAAACGCAAAATATACCATTAGTAGGTGAGATTTAATTTGAACCATTGGTATTAAAAAGTATTAATATTTTTATCTTATTTTTATGTGAATATATATACATTGAATTAAATTGTTATAATCACATTAAAACAGCAAATTGTGCTTTATTATTGTTGGAAAATTACTTCTGTGTGTAATATTAATATTTAAATTTATTTGCTTTTACTGAAAAATAATTTTTTTCAGCAATAATCTTCAGAAATATTTAGTCGATCTAGTATTAACTCTAACAAATATAGGTAAATAATTTTGAACAAAGACGCAGAACATGTATAATTCTTGTAAAATATGAGTTAATGGTGACAATTAATTTATAAACAAAATCAGAAGAAAGCGCACATTAGATTTCTACAAAATTGAATTCCTCTTTAAAATTAAGTTGTTATATAGTGAAAGATATTTTATAAGTAATGGTACTAATATTTCTTTTCTTGTTTTATCATTTGCTAAATATTAGTTATATTGGATACATGCCCTGTACCTTGCAAAGTATCCACATTATTATATTATATCTCACAGGGAAAAAAGCTACTTTATTGTGAGCCTAAAACAAATAGTACCTCATTTTATCAAGAATTAATAATGTCTTAGCGTGCACGCCGCATTAGCCTAATACTCTAAAACCGATTAGGTAAAATGCACAGTTAAGCACTTACATTTGATCCTGCAATTACATCTAATGACGGATATATTGCATTGTAGAGTAATATTGATATATAATTAAAAATAAATAAATGGTGTATTATTAGTTATACACCTCACGCTATTTGCTTTCAGACTTATATATATATATATATATATATATATATATATATATATATGAAGATTTTTATTCACGTCGGCGCTAGTTTAAAGTCTCAAAAAAGAAAAGAAAAGCATTAGTAGAGAAATTAGATAATTTATTTAACGTGATATACTGTTGAAAATCATCGCGTAACTTTAACTTTCGAAAATTGGTTTTCGTTGACTCCTAATTCGGACATTGCGGACTAATTACGGTCTTGAGACTATAACATGACGGTGGTGACTCGATAATACGAGATACCCGTGTGCATGACTGCCGATATATCCATATACGATGACAGGAAATAAATTTGCATATGAAACATGAAAAGTACTATATATATTTTTAAATCACGAAAATATCACTCATTATTATTATGTTTACGCATTAAAAATGTGCATACACTATTCGAAATTGTTTTTAGTTCTTGATTTTGTTTTGATAAAGCACTTCATAGATCAAATGTGGACTTGCATGGGATATTTTGTATGCAGGTAAGCAGTTCATATATCACTATCGGCTAGATGCTTTTCAGCATTAATGTGTAACTAAATAAACATTGGCAAGCAATACAATTATGTAATAGAAATAAAATTAGCTTTGCATATGTATAATTTTGCACAGTTTTAAGACATTCAAATTCATATATTGTATGAATGCTAGATATAAAGTTTGGTGTAATTCTTATATTTTGTAACTGAAAACCAGTTATATAAAGGAGTTCTACATCGTATTTTCTTTCCTCGATGGCTTTATTATGATGCTTATTGAATTAAGAATCTCTTCAAATAAATGAAAAGGGGCTTATGTAAATTAGTATGGAAATAGTGAATTGTTGTGAATGAGACTGAGGAATTACATTCATAAACAGTTAAGCAGATTAAAGGGTAGATAAAGTGAGTGGAAGTTATCAATGAAAAACACACAATGCTGCCTACGCTGACAAGAATAAAGAAAATTAAGTTTGAAGATATGGAACATTTGCATCGAATCAGAGTGCCAAACTCTCATTTCAGGTTAATTTGTAACAATTAATTAACACTTATAATATTAATTTTCTGCCTCAGAGGCATACAGGGACCTTATCCGCACACACACACACATACATACATATATATATATATATATATATATATATATATATGACTGAATATTCATAGAACTGAATCAAAGAACTTCGTTGCCATTATTCCCTAACTTTTTAATCATTTAAGACTGATGTGATGATTGACCGATACTTATTTTTGACTGTTGTGATTATTGACTGATAATGGCTCTTCCAAAAGTAGGAAGTAATTACGGGACGTTGTAGCTTAAGTTTTCAATTAAATTGTTTGTATGCCAAATTGCTATTTCAACAGGGACAACAGTTTACTGCTGATTAGGAGAATTCGTATCTCATAAGTTGACAGAATTTTGCTAGTTATTTTCAATTAGTGTATAAAATTGTTACATGGTTTTCCATGAGGAACAAGGAATACATCAAATTAAGTACATTCTTTTTCATGTAGTGATTGAAAACTAATATTTAAACATCTCATTTCATTTTATTCGCATCATATGATGTCAGATGATGTATATAATTTGAATAAATGTAATGTGTATGATATCAGGCATCATTAATTATTTTTCTGTATTAAAAATGTCCTGCAATATTCAATGATGCCTTTGCTTCCTAATTTTTCTTTGTTTGAACGATTTGTATACATCTCCTCTGTAGAATTACCGGCACTAGTGCCCTATGTGGGAGCGATTCTTAACCATATTTATGTCGTAAATAATCTTGTGCTGTGGTGAACATCAATCAGTGAATTATTTGGCTTTCCTACTCATAGTTTGTTTTTCTTATGCTACCTTATTTTCGTAACAACTTTTGAAATACCAGGTATTTTGACTTTTATTTGAGTATGCATTTACTTGTTCTTGTTGTTTAGATTTGACATTTATGCAGGCATTCATATATAAAAGCAAATAATAGCAGCAGAAGTTCACGTCTTTGCTTAATTTGAACATTTGAGTGACTCACCAAATACGATGTTGAATAAATAATGCCTTTGGATTTTCAAACCTTGCTCTGACTAATTCGATATTTCAACATCCGTTACTTATGTACGACGTACCATAATTAATTATTAATTATTGCTTTCCTTTTGCGTAATCTTAGAATCATATTATCATTCACATTGTTGTCTGTTTCAGTATTAAGTTACCAAAAGCACCTAATTAAGTCACCGGAGAATTAGATGCCAATGAAGAGTGGTTAGGATTGCTTAATTAAGATAAATGGATGCCTTCTTGAAATTAATTGGAAGAGGATTGAAGGTGGATTCCTTTCAAGACAATATTTCAAATTTTCTTTTGGTATAAATATATTCGAAATTCTTATCAATGAATATGTTTCATATTTATTATCTTTACAAGAGATAATCTTAATGGGGGATAAATTTCATTAATCTCTACAATGTGCAACTTACGAGTTCATATACAAGTGTAATAGTTACTACCTATGATAAAATAATAATCAATTTAACATGAAAAATCATAAAGATTTGATGAAACAAATTTCTGATTTATTAGCACAATCATTTTTAGAAGAACATTTCATCATATCAACATCTTTTACGTTCATGTGCGCGTCCTTGAGCGTTTATGGAAAAACTATAAAAATATTAAGATTGCTTGTATTTTATTTGACTTCAAGAAGACATATTTAAGTTCAAGGGTAATTACCTTTTCAGCTAGAAATTTTAAATGCTACTTTTAAATAATCAAACTAAAAAGTAGAAAATTTGAATACATGAATTATTTATCTCGATTAAGTCTTAACACTCAAAAGTTTTCAATTCATATCAGGCACATCTGAAACCAAAGTGCTTTAAACTCAGAGAAAGTTCCTCAGTAACAGATTATCAAGAAATATGTGCTAACCTGATAAGAAAATTCTTTATTAATCCAAGTTGCATCAAATACACGAGCTGAATTATATTAACCAAATATATATAAAAAAAAATTATTCTTCGGGAAGCAGCAACAATGTCTCCAAATAAATATGTTCAATGATTAATTGAATATAATGTACAATAAGATATTTCCACTCAAATATAAATCACACTTGATTGTTAATACATTAGCGTCGGCCATACAAGCTACGCATTGTCTTTTGCAGACGGATCTCATAATTTTGATGAGATCCGTCAAATGACGAGCGACAAGGAAGAGATCACGTGACGAGAAAGACACGTAAGCTCTCACTGTCCTCTCTGCATTATGTATACTAGAGGGCCTAGATCCCCGTCATATATAGCATACCCCACAACACGGTAAGAATTTAAAAGGCATTAGGACTCCAATGAGCATTTCGAGGGAAACAACGTTGACCTCGAGTTTGCGACTATGACCACTTGGCTACTGCGGCCTATAAATTGCCAAGTACAAAATTTAGTCACTCTTCCTCAAGATAGAGATTCATTGCGTTGAAAAATATTTGAACCAAAGGTATTTTAGAAGTTATTTTCACCATGTTTCATTCATACATAAAATAATAATAAACATATTGCAACATTCAATCACAATTATATAATAGATGAAAAAAACACAATGTACAATTAAGTACAAAAAGTAAGAACAGTATAATGAAATATACTGTTCTTATATTAAATATTAAAGCCCCACATTTAAAAATTAATGTTTATAATATTAAAGCCCCACATTTAAAAATTAATGTTTATAATATTAAAGCCCCACATTTATGTTTTATTCTTTGAAAAAATAGTATATATTTAGAAATATTTTTTTTCATTTTATTATTCTTATATTTACAATTTGTTTCCAATTTTATAATGTTTTGAAAAGTTCCTTACAAATATTTTAATAAATTGCACTATTTTTCTACACTAACTTTTTAATGTTCATTATTTTTACATCAAAAACCTCCAAATTTTCTACTCGAGGCACCCGCTACATTATTTCAGCTTCACATAATTTCAGATAAAAAGTTTTAAAATGTATGTTTGAATTATAAGAAACTGATATAGTTTCATCAATACTTCCATTTCATTCTACCTTCATTGATTCAGCTGAAATTTATTGATCATAATATTAATTTTAACTGTGTTTGCATTTTAAACACTTAAAAAAATTATTTTAATCACAGAATTACCTTTTAGTGCTAATGCGAGTGTTCAACTGTTATTCAGTAGACAGGCACTATCTAATATAATTAATTCCACTTTATGATTGTTGTCTTAAAGTATTGTTTGGTAAATTACCTTTGTAATTTTCATGAAATTGATATTAACTATTCTTTTGTAGAAAATCATTTCCTATAACTACTTTCGTAACTGTATTTCGAGAAAACACAACAGAACATGATGGATTGAGAGCATATTTTACATGAGAAATATTCGCATTTCCGATAAATTGATGCTTATTCCAGAATGGTGAGTGTGTTTTAGTTCCATTTTTAAAACAGAAGCTCGTGAGAGTTTCTTTTTTTTCCTGAATGAGACTTTTATTCCTTTTATCCTCTTATACAAAACTCTATGTTTCGCATACTTTTCCGAGGTATAAAAGCATTCGGCATAAAACCGCAATTTATATTTTATAACATTCCCAATCTTTTTATCACATTTTTCAAATGCAGGATAGTAATTATAAAGAAAATGAATACTTTAAAAACATATTAAGGAAAATGGTGATGAATATTTTTATCTAGGTACAAGCAAAGAAATTCCTTTGATCTCAAATTGTTAGAGGTACAATAATGAAATGCAATACAAATGGTAGCGATTTTGATTTGCTTCTTCTGCCGTAAATAATCATGTGCTGTGATGAACGTAAATCAGCAAACTACAAGGGAAGGAAGACAGGAGCATCCAATTAAGTTAATTTCACCGAAACAAATTTATAATTGAAAGATTGAAATTTGAATAGTTTTGGTTAATTTTTATATATTTTAACTTATATAACATAACATTTAATTTAAAATAATACAATTCCGGAACAGAATAAACCGAAGCGCTTTTCTTGTGTAATTTATTCAAATATCAGTGACTTTCCCCTTTTAAAGAATTTATTATCTTCAATAAATTATTTTCCATTTTTAAATGCAAATACTTAACTTCTATATCAGTTTTGTCTCGTTGTTGTATTTAAATAGTCATTTCATTTAATTTGATTTCTGAACAGAAAATATTTAATTCATTTCATGATGTGTTAAAAAACAAAAAAGAAGGATTTTTCCTGCATGAAAATTTAAAAATTGAGTTACTTTAATTGCATAACTTGAGATTATATTAAGATAAGTATAATAAATTAGGGGGAAATTTATCAAACATTTATTAATTATACAATCTCTTAACAAAGATGAATTAATTCACTTGTGAAAATGACAAATTTCTACTTATTATGTGTTGAACTATTATTAGTATTAATTCATTCTTTTAAGCAAATTACTAATATATTTGAATTGAATATTTTTTTGTCTTTATCCAGGTCTTACACTGATCAGAAAAATTTATGTACAGTTTATTTAAAATTTATGATACTAATTCTAATATTTCTAATTTTAGTGATATGTTTAAAGGCATAATAACAACCCTGCTCGAAACATCTAAATTTCTTTTTGTCTTATTTTATTATCTATAAGGATAAAAGATATGGTAATTAAATAACGGAACTGGTCTGAAAAATATGCTCTTTAGGAAATATATTGAAAATAGCTGTTTCTTCCCAATAACATACTCCCCTTCCTTACTTATACGTTGCATACAAATTTTCTTTTGTCCAAAAGTACTGCTGTAGTTTATCAAGTATAATCATCTTCATTAAGTCTTGCGATTTTGTTTTGACTTCGAGTGACCGAAAACATGTTCGTTTAACGCCGTCTTTGACTTTTGAATGCCCTTGCAAATACTGAGTTCTGATGAATATGGCCTATGTTACAGTCAAGGATAAAGGGCTGGTTTGCTAAAAAAAAGTTTTAGAAATAGTGCATTGTGCACTGATATTTTTTCACTTTAAAGGCTTTTCTTGGTACCATTTTTGCACATGATTTCGTTAATTTCAAATCCATATTCATTTTTTTTTTTACTTTCTCTCTGTCAATATTCTTTCTACCTGTCATCGTTAGAAAACTCAAATTTTGATCCCTCTGTTTCATTTCATTAACTTTCTTAACTTTATTACATGAATTTTTGATCTCACATGTCGACTAGAGCTTTCACCGTTTTCAACTTCCTCCTGATTCTCAAAAATTCATGTTTTCTATTCAAAACCTCAAATGTGGGACTTATAATTATCACCAAACACTTCCTTCAAAACACAATCCAGTTGCATGTTTATTTAGAAAATTGAATTCATTTTCAGGTCTGTCATAATCATGGTTCTTTGACATAAGAATGTTCAATTCAATCTACGATTTAAAAAAAAAGTTAAAATAGATCGAAAAATAGAATAAGGTGACTTTGCGGTATCCTTACACCTTTAAAACGTCATTTTTGTCTACATTTTCCATTTTCTAATTTTAATGTCATTTTAAAATTTAAACTTTTTTTTCTTTCTAATTGTGTTTGAATTTTGCTTATACCTTACTTAGAACTTAAGTAACAAGGATTTGAATTTTACTCGGTGGCTAATTTTCACAATTTTAGCTTTCTCGACAATTTTACTTATGGCAAAGTAGGTATAAAAAAAAAGTTATGAACTAAATTAATTTAAATTTCGCAAGTACCTTCCTTTTAAAGGTTTTAAGAACCCATGCTACTTTCATGGTTGTAAAACTGATATGTTTTTAGTAACAAAGTTGTAAATCATATATTGTTATAACTTTTTTTTTATTTTTCATTATTATTTGACCCGAAACACAATGAAAATTGTAGTAATATGATTTTCATCATGAAAGTAGTACTAGCCTCAAAAAGTGCTATAATGAATAAAGTAAAAGTTACAGATTAATGATATTTTTGTTTGCTTTTGAGTTATAAGCGTTATCCTGATAATCAATTTATATACTATTTTCAACAGGTTTTCCTCTCCAATTTTTTTTAAGGAAAAGCAGATTATTAAATGAGTTTATTCATAGTTTTAGATAATATTTTAGCATTAAAATATCTTGATAGCAAATATCAGGGTCAGGGCACCAATATGTCTTTGAAAGAGGCATTATCTTTTATACCAGTTCACATGATGAAAATAAACCTTGATAGTGTACCGGTCATTTAATCAAACAATAATAGTTTTAATGTACTAAAAGGAATAATAATATAATGTTTTGGATAAGGGAATGTCAAATTATTTAATTTTTCTTATGTCAATATCTCCTAAAATTCACATAAAATTAAATATAAACATTAATAATGAAAACGGCATCCATATAAACAGCAAAAAATTCACGCAAGTTTCGAAGGGTTTGTAAAAGAAATTGTTGACAGGGAAGAAAGTTAATAAAGGTGATTTATATTTCTAAGTTTTACTTTTAAATATTTGCACCCAATTTGTTAAATAAATAATTTATGTGAATTTATATATAAGTACATAAATAAAAACTATGCGTATAATGTATCTTATTGAAGTCCTCAGAGTATGCTTTTCGTAATTATTTAGAAAAATTTAAAGTGCCAAGACAGAGTTTTTTTCATTTTTAATTAAAACTGATAATTTTTTTCTTGTTTCGTTTTTTTATGTTATGATGAATTGTCGAATAAATGCTCATAAAAACATTTATTTGACACTTCTAAGGAATTTATTTATAAGAAATATCAAATAAGAGGATATTAAATTAAACAGTATAATTTTATTTAAAGTTCTTGAAAGAAAATAATATTTTCAGTGTTATTACATTGTTTAATTAAAAATAATTCATATTTTATTTTAAAAATTCTTAAAAAATACATTTTAAATAAAAAAATATATATTCGTTTTTTTTTGCTGATGCATAACTCATGATATTATAAAGAATTCCATTCTGATGAAAGTGCATTTATTTTAGATAAAAACATGAAGAACTTAATTCACTTTAAAATAGAATCATGTTGTTGTTTAAATTTGCATATTAAAAACCATAATTTTGGAAGATGTACAATAAATCTCGATGTGTAAAACACTTACAGATAGTTGAGCATTGAAATAATTCACGTCAAAATATTGCAAAAATGCATTTCTCCATCAAATTCTAAAAATTAATGAATTATAACTGACAGAGTTTTTATAGAACTGACCAAAATGAAGCAAAAACTTTCAGGTATTGAAAGGAATTCAACACAGTTATGTTTCAAAATTTAAACAAAAATTTGAATTTTGTTAAGAAAACTAAAAAAATTATTAAGAAAAACTAAAGGAAAGTATTTTTAAAATAACATTTCCCAAGATAATTATGAGTAGAATTATTATTAAATAGATTTGATAAATTATATTACATGATTATCTTTGAGTCAAACAGCTAAATATATTTTATGTCACAAATATGTTTATTTTTGAAACAAATTTAGAAATTATGAAAATGCATTAAGTTAAATGAAATGTTTAACTTTTCGAACTGGCAGCAAAATGCAAGTTTGATTTTCTATGTAAATAAATTCACGATAGAAGTGGTATCAGAACTGAATTATGCTGAAAAGATCTAAATTGAAATCGTAATTGAAAATCTATTTGGCAAGATGTATTTCTCAAAACTCAAATTTCGACGTATACATGCTGTTTTGAATTGATAAGAAAAAGAAGCATTTGGAATATTTACATTTTGTGGCCTTGTTTAAAAAGAGATGGGTTTTTTATAGATATAAGGCGTAGACGTATTTTAGGTTGATAAAAGTTTTATTTCCAAATTACGACGCAACGAAAAGACAGTGAATAAAAAGTTCTGTGTATGAAGAATTGCCGTAGTTTGGTCTCTCTTTTTGAAGGAGATTGATGAATTTATAGTAAGAAAAGCGACAGGCTTTTGCATTTTGAAAAATCAATTCGAATATGTCCGATTTCTGGAAATAAAGGAAGTAAAAGAAATTGAACTTTTTAAAGCAAAATGAATTGATTGTCAAATATCAAGAAAGCAGTTTTGATGCTTTTTGGATGATGTTTTATACAAAGGTTTAGATAAAGTATTTCTCTAATGGTAGAATTTTATTTGTATAATGCATCACTATATTTTTAAAATTCATTAGTAATTCTTAAATTGGTAAAACAAAAACTATAACCATGTTTTGTCAATTTAACAGCAGCATAACTCTCCTTACTTTAGATTATTATCATAAGACGAAAATCAAATAAAAATATTATCTTCATTTGCTATTTATGACGTAAAACGTCACATATAGTAAATTAAATGAATAAATGTGAAAGGTCGTTGCAAAGCTTACATATCAATATCCCGTAATTACATCTATGAGTTAAGTATCATAGAACAAAAACATTAATTTTACGAGGATATTTTGAACAAAATATATTTGAAAAAATTTCTTACATTTTAAGAAGGTTAATGTATAACATATACCATTATATTTAATTGCTCGAGTTAAACATTATATACGTAATATTCCGGGTTCCAAAATGATAAGAATTAAATATAATTAATTAAGACAAACTTAGGTAACATTCATAACGCAAATCAGCGAAAGTTGATGTATATAGACAGTTTCATTGTAAGTGCTCCCCACACTTATGCGAAAAAAGACCATATACTGGTAGTTCTACTACCTATATGTGGTAGTAGAACTACCAGTATATATAGGTAGTTCTACTACCTATATATATATATATATATGTATATATATATATATATATACGAATAAGACAAATCAAAGAAATTATTATTAAAACACATAAAAATAAGAGAACAATTAAAATCCAAAATCAACAAAAGAAAACATTTAAAGAACTATGTAAAATAGATGAATAAAAATTTATTCAGATTTGAAAGTAAATGAATAATTTGAATGCCCAGCAAAACCAAACATGCACATTCGGATTGATGACTGAATTGTAGGGTTAAATATGTTATGTGGTACCAACTCTCCCCTTGTGCATCTTGTTGGGCGAAAATTGGATTACTCCAAAATTTAATTTGTAAATTAAGAAAAGATACAAAAAAAAAGAAGAAAATGAAAGGCAAACTATCTCAATTACAGAATTTTTTTGAAAAATCAATTTTTTCAAATCAAATAATCTTTACCTAAAAACTTTCAAATTAAAAACCATCCATTAAAATTTCCGATTAAAAATATCCAATTAAAATATCCAGAAAAGCCCTTCAATTAAAAACTATCCAATTAAAATTTTAATTTTTCTTCAAAACATTTAATGAGTATAATTAAATATTTTTAGTTAAAATTTAAAACTTTAAAAACAACATACCCAAATCCATGTTCTTCAAGAAGAATCAAGTCAAATTACAAAGCCAAAAAATTAAGATCTTGTGACAAGTGATTAAGAATTAAAGTGCAATAGGTTCAAGGAACCTTTCAAATAAAAATGCCTAATATTACGCACTGTTGCCAGTTAAAATCTGAAAGTCAATAATACTTAATTAATTTGAGTATAAAAAATTTCGAAACATGGAATGCTTAATAAAAATCTCATAGTGAATATAATCATGATTCGAAATAATATCCAATGAAACACAAACAAGAATTTTAGTTGTTAAAGTTATTTGAAATCCATTGAATAAAATACGTATCTGTAAATGTAGAAATGTTTTAAGAGATCTTCTCAATTAGACCACTAACTAACTGTCTCTGTTACCTAATGTTGTGCGTTGGAAATGTTTTTGAATTGAAAAATCCAAGAAAGTCCTGAAGGGCAATAGCCCTTATATATAAGATTACCTTTTTTAATATGCCACAATTCCAAAACATATTAGAATAAACTCTCACTCCTCAAGATGCAACTATCAAAGTTTCATATACATCAATTTATAAAATAAAGATCCTAGTGAGAAAACTGTCATAATATTAAAAAAATCTTTCTAGATATCCAATCCAATTTACGTAATCACATTTCAATATCTTCCATAGTCCCCTAAGAATATATATATATATATATGAAAATGTGTGTTTGTGTGCGTGAGTGCTTGCGTTTGCTTGCGGGTGCATGAGTGTATGTATAAAAATACATCATCTACCTCAGACGTTTTTTGAAAATTATTCCTGCAACAATCTACATTTAGCAACCCTTTAAAACCCATCAAAGAAAAATGAAGTGCTTTCAGATTTTCCGAATTTTAAAGTTATTATCAAGAACAGTCGATTGAACGCATTTCCAAAACAATTGGTGTACAGCGTGGTAATGATCAAGTTAAGCCCTGCAATGAGCTGTTACTCCAGTTTAATCTATCGACGAAACTGTCAAACGGTACAAGTATGCTCCGCGATTGCAACTAAGTTTGAATAGTACTTCCACCCGTACGACCAAGTTCGCACCTTTCGAAATTTTAATTGGTGTAAAAACAGAAACAACTAGAGGATCTGAATAATACATTTTTTAACAAGGAACTCCATTAAAGAATTTTTGATGAAAAACATGCGCTTCGTAGTGAAACTGAACAGAATATCCTCCGTTTACAGTAATAAAAAATATATGTAAACATAACAAACTTCGTAAACCAGCCAATAAATACAAACTTTGTGACAAAATGGCAATACAACGCACCCAGTTTGAACCAGATTGAAGCTTCGATCCAAGTTTTTCGGGCACTATGGTGTCACAAAATTTCACCCCAATGGTCGATACGAAGAACGGAAGTTAGGAATTCGTTAAGGTCCAAATATATCATCAAACCCCGCAGATAAAATCAAAAGATTACGTCCAAGATAAACATTCATTGACCATCATGAACATTTTTTTTTTTTTTGTTTTTTTTTTATTTGTCTTTCTCCCATTTTCTGTTTGTCTTTTGTTGTGGCTTTACAGATTTGCTGTTATGTAATTAACCTCAACTCAGCCGCAGGCGCCTGGTCATCCAGGACAGCCGTGTTGTACAGCCGTTATTCATGCCTGAGTAGCGATTGACTGAATTAATAGTGATGGGTGTGATAGATTTTGTTAATTGAGAGCAGAGTCTAACATTCTTTAACCTTTTTTGTATATACATTTAAAGTTAATAAGCGTAGTTTAACTTCAGTAAATACCAAAATCTTATATATATATAAGAACGAAATACCAAATTACAAGTCACAAAGTATCACAGTTTACATCAATTTAAGAAATCTGACACTTCAATTCAGTACCATTAATAAATAAAAAAAATAACTAAAAAATAATTTTAAAAACCTAAATAGTATTTATATTTTTTTAAATAATTAAACCATCTAAACTCTGTCACGTAATATCCTGAAATAAAAAAAATATATAAAGAAATCTGAAAGTTTAAATCAGAAAACCAAGTGAAAGAAAAGCAAAAATTCAGAGTAATGGAAATAATGTAAATAACATTGTCCCATAATTTGGAATGAAATAAAGTGTCTTTATATTGGTAATTACGAATCAATCTAACACACTTCAGTGAATTAAAGAAGAAAAAAAATATGGTAAAAAAATGCCAAAAATCACCACAGGAAATCGAAGCAGAAAATCGACTTCAGGAAAAAAAATTTAAGGATAGTAAATATCTTCACTTTCACAGCGAAAAAATCTTCTACATTTAACAATCCATTTAAAGTATTATAAAACCAATTAAAAACTAAATAAAATAGAAATATTATAATTAAAAGAAAAATTTATCAAAAAGTTAAGCATGCTAAAACAAAGTGAAATATACAAAATTTACCAACGACGTGTCATCAGAAGTAATGTTGAAATCTTTTAAAGAATATAAAACAAATGCAGCAGGAAATTAATTGTCTAAGAATAAATATAATTTAACAAATTTCAAATAAGTAAATATAAAACAAGCATTACAACAAAATTTTTGAAATCACATAAAAATTGCACAAATTTCATACAAATGTTCTTATTAATTTCATTGCATTAAAGTTTTTTTTACCACACAACAGTAAAAACCGATTGATTTAAATGAAACGATAGGAGTAAAATTGACATTTAGATAAACGAAAAAATTAATTTGCTTAAAATTACTTAAAAATGTTGAGGAAAAGGTATTTAAGGAAAGCAATATTTTACAAATTTAAAAAAACTTAAAAAATAATAATAAATAATGTCTTTAAAAAATGAAAAAAAAAAAAAGATTAACCATAAAATGAAAACAATAAATCGCCAACTATAGTGAAAAGCCTACTAATTCAAAAAAAATTAAATAAAATAAAAGTAAAAAAGATGTGTGAGCATGCGTGAATTCCAGCACTTTCGGTAACATTCCATTGGTCACCAAAGTCACCAATTGGCCAAAATAAATCGCAAATCCGTTGCCGAAATTAGGGGTCATGGCTTAAACTTTCATTATCTGACTGATAAAGTCTTTGTAAAGTCCTCTTTTCCTTTACAATATAGCCATTGCTGCTGCATGATTTTTTTTTTATTTTCATTAATGCTCAAAATTTTTCATATATTTTACTTTTTGAAACGTTTTTATTCTGTTATAGCCCATGAATTATTTATTTGAAATATCTTGGTTACCGTAATAAAAGGAACAGTTTTATTGTATATAAAATAAAATAGTATGCCTTTTTTTATTTCAAAATGTTTTAATTCAATTTCATTCAATATATGCTAATTGTACTGTCTTTTAGAAACCACTGAATAATTAGGTATTTCATAAAATTATACAAGTATTTTTTTATTTATTCTTAAAATAACATAAATGTAAGGCGGTTGGAATCTGTTTTGAATTTACTTTCTTATAAATAGCACCTCTTTCTTCCAAATTGATTTCAAATCATATTAAGATTAAAATTAGGTATAGAATTATGCTTTCTTAGTTATTTTTAATAAGAGAATTCATTAAGAATATTTCTTCCAATATTATATGGTCGTACTAAACTTTTAATCGCTTAAAAATCTTTGTATTCACAAGGAATTGTATGAAAAGTCAAATCAAAATAAACAAAAATTGATACGTCATTTTATTGAGGGTAAATGGGTTGAATAACAAACATCTTTCCACACATCAAATAACGGAGAGAATAACTAATATTTATTTTATGATTTCAAGGAAAATGGTTATGTATTGATTCTATGCATGTTAATTAACTTAACTTTAAAATTGTAATTTAACTTATTTCAGGAGTTTGCATAATTTATTTTTCCATAAAATATAATCTGAGCAAATTCTCTACGAGTATAATTTTCCGATTGATATAAATATTTGCTTTTTCTTATTTAAATTATGAAAAGATTATTATATTTACATTTAAAAAATTTCAGTAATTTGTTTTCCCATTCCTTAGTATTTATTCGAATTGTAATATTAGTATGTGAATGTAAACTATTATTATTTTGTAAAAAATAATCTTGATATATTTTTAAGAATTATTGAAGTGAAAAAAATGGAAAAATTACTAAATTAAATTAAAATTTCCTTTTTAGGTGTATTTGAAGTAATTTTAATTAGTATTAATTTTTTAATTCTTTATTTTCCATCAGCTTCTTGAGTTTTTTTAGTTGTAATGAAGTGAATTATTTGATATTATAATAATTTCTTTTTATTAAGTTTTTCGTAATTAAAACCAGAATCAATTATGAATTACAGTAACATTTAATTAGTTTTTTGAAAAGTTGAAAGAATAATTTTAAATGCTTGTAATTTCTCTCATTTTCTTTGCTATACGCATATGTTAGCAAACTACATTGAACAGTTTAAAACTCCGAAAAAATAGCTTATGAAGAAAATGTGATTTGAAATATGCAGCAGGAAATATTCTACGATACTTAGAATTGATTTACATTTTTCTTTAGAAAATATTACTACCTTGTACGGATTTTTTCACTTCCTTTTTAGAATATTTCTTAAGTAAAAGAATTAAATTAAATTAAATTTCTTGAGTAAAAGAATAAAATATTAACTTTAAAATAAAAATTAAAGCAAATCTATATTCAACAAATGTTTAACTAATACAAGGATTTTGGTTGCCTACTGGCTGATGCGGGTTAAATCTATCGGGGACTTACGTCCTCCCGTTAGTGTGGTGTGGAAGTTAGGAAAAGAGCTGCCAGCTCAAGTGTCAGCCTTGTCACTCAACCGAGGTTCAAATTACGAGGTCCGTTACAATAGCCCTCGTATTGCTTTTTATGTGACGTTAATAAAACCAATCTAATCAATCAACTAATATATACATTTCGACAAAACCGGTTTGAATTCAAGCAAACCAGAGAAAGCTTTCGGTATATTTTTCTTTAAATATAATAGCTTTGCGGAAGCTAAAAAAGTACGCGACTGCAAAAGTTGAGGAACATGTGTTACAATAAACATTCAGGATGCATTTCTAAATAAGATTGGAAGAAAAATTTATTGATAAAATAAAACTATCTATTTTGTTTTTGAGAATTCTTTTCTATTTTACAGGGGGAGCTATATCGTAATAGAATTCATGTTACTAACAATAAATCTATTTTTATCAATTTTCAAAAAATGTATGCCATTGTATTATAAATCGAAGTAATATGTACTTTCGCCCGAATAATATAACTATTCTTTTCCATAGTAACAAAAAAGTAATTTTACAAGTGATCAAACTACAAAATATCAAATAAATAAAAATTTTCTTGAGCATATGATGTACAAACATGGTATTTTTCTAACAAATGGAAAGTTTACAATATATCACTTAATAAAAATTGTGCATTTGGTACCAGAATTTATTTTTAAAAAAAATTTAATGGCTTAAAGAGGCAGTATAATGGAAAGTAATCAGTAATTTCTTTTATAATTAAGTATATATAAAATAATTTCTTTCTGTGATTGCTCTTAGAGAACTTTTATTAAAAATCATTTTAAGCTTTGGTCATCTCAGGCATCATGCTACGTCAAGAGAGAAATCACTGAACTGGAGCCCTGCTTTTACTGAAAGTTGTTACGACATTTAATTGATAACATATCATTAAACCACCAGACCTGAACAAATAACATGATCCATTTAAATGCATGATTATCTGAAATATTCTTAAAAATGGGATTTGTGTATAAAAAAGTCAAGTATTTTTAAGTTGAAGGAGAATTTTGCGCTTTCGTTGTGCCAATGCTTCCCTAGTATTGCGCGTATATTACTCGCATTGCTTTTGTTTTGTGATGTCTTACTCCCGCTTATGTATTCATTAGCATTAATAATTTTTCCCGGCTATATAAAAAATGTAACGTCATTATATATATATATATATATATATATATATATATATGAAACATATATATATATATATAATTATATATATAATTATATCTCTATTCATTACAATTTTATTTACAACAATGGAAGGTTAAGGTTCTTATGCTGAATGTAATTAAGCTCTATGTAGGTGATTGAATCAATGTTAATTTTTATGAAAGACATGGATACATTAGAGATTTTTGCCATTTCTTGAGGATGCCTTATTTAAACAGTAGTAAAAAGTTTTTAAAAATTCATTCATTAAAGAATTCAAAGCCACTCTTTTAGAAGATTAGATTTTAAGATAGATTCAAATATCATCAATATGATGATAAGTTAGATTCATCAAGACAAGAGATGAGAAACATTATAGAAAAGGCAGATTGATAAGATCTATTACCCCCAAATGTACATTGGTAGGGTATACTCAATTCACAACATGTATGTAGTAAGTCGTTTATTAAATATCAAAACTTCAGATTAATGATGCACCCAATAACTTTTCGCGTGTAAAATGTTAAATTGTCTATGCATTAATAACATCTTGTATGCAGAAGCTGCATTGCTTAACTAAGCCATTTAATACGAGTATACATCTACGGCCAATAATTTTCGAATGAAGTCTCCTTTATATAATCAATCGTGTCACATAAGAAAGTACTCGATAAGGACGCCTAGTTAGTTTTATCTCCCTATAATATGTAAGATTCAATACTGAAATTAAAGTTAAGTGATCTACATAATATTATAGAGAATATTCAGGGTGTATGAACTTAATCAATATTGGACCTTAATATACATGTAATTCCATATTGAATACGTGTGCCTCTAAATTATGTACGGAAATATCCAGCTTAGACCTGATAGTATATAGGAGCCTCATATATAAACTATGCCGCGATCGAATATATATGAGAAGTAAGGCTTCAAGTTATGACAGCATTACAGATAACAAGTCTCTATTACACAGGAATGGGAATTAGTCAGATGCGTTGACTGACGCCTGTGTTCCTATGAAATGAATGACGTCCGTTCAGACAAATCTCACTTCAATCTGCCCCTTCTGAGAGCCGTTGTAGACCATTCGTATCGAATGTTACACATTTGGATCATGTATAATTCTCTACGTCCAAACATCCTAAAATTTCATACACTCAATGTATTCTATGTAAAGCACATTTAAAGAAAAAATAAATATTGTATCAATATTTTGAATACTTCCTCATATGTCTTATACAACATTCGAATCAATGAAACATTCTGAATGCTGCTTATGTTTACTTAAATTATATAAATTTTCCTTCCATATGACTCTGATTTCAATATCTTTTTCCTTCTTTTTAAGTCATAATAAGTCGGAATAAGGCTCGGATAAAGTATTATAATACCCCTTGCGTATGTCCAATCAACCTGAAATTATAATCAATTCATGCTTGTCAGGCAAAGCATAGCGAAAAAAAAAATATTTCTTCAGTTTTGTGGATAAATATACTAAATTCTACTTATCGGAAATGGGGAAAAAATTTACAGAATAATGCATATGTTTTGTGAAATGGTATGACGTAATTCGATCGCATTACAATTCAAGAGAGCTTTTTCTGAGCATTTTGTTTGCTTTCTCTGTGGTATTGTTTAATAGAAACCTATGGTTAGGCTTAGATTATAAATCATCAAACATATTTTTATTCAAAACATTTAAAGTTGCCCTCATTTCATGCAGAAACTGTAAGAGATTTATTACAAATTCTTTGAAAAATATTTTATTGAAGGCCGGATATTATGATAGCAAAATTTTTGAAAATTCTTTTAAAACTTTTCGTCATGGAAATAAATATCTACAGTTATAAGGAATATTCAACAACTGTATACCATTTTATGTAATACTCCTTTATTATTTCTTATAAAACAAAAATCGAAATAGAGATCAAGAAGAAAAAAGCCTGTTTTGATTTACCTTGTATAAGAAGTTATATGTACTGCAAACCCGTGTGCCAATAGACTGTAAATGCCGTAACGGCAATGAAACTGCAATTTTACGTGATTATGTTAAAAGGCATAATTGATTAAAGTAGCAGAAATATGTATTCTATATTAAAAATACTAAGTTTAACCACACTACTTAATTTTGACACAAGAGTTATATATTCCGGGAAAATAAAATAATTACGACCGATAAACGATTCATGAACATTTCAAAATAAATTCAGAATTATCAACTATTATCTATTACATTATAGATTATTATTCACACTAGATGATATTATATGTACAATAACAATATAAAACATTATTTATTTATGGAACTTAGGCATTAAATTTTCAAAATTCCGAATCAAATTTAAAATCATTCATTTGGTTTTTAAATCATTAAGCAAAAGCAAATAAAGATAACTGTTCTAAATAAAGAATCCAAATGTTCCTGAGTTAATTATATTAAAAGTAAAGATTTTTTCTTCTTTCTATAGTATGATTTTTAAGATTCATTTCATTCTGATATTGAAGAACTCTAAAATGTTCTTCTGGTGATGTTACAATCTATACATTCATAACCCTATATTCATCAATATACCTTATATTTCTTGCACCATTTTTTGAAGATATCTCTTCAAGATATAAGATCCAATATCCGAAATGAGAAGTTTAAGCATGACAGTAATCCAAAAGATATATAAAGATCTCTTTATCTTATGAGGAAAAGCCGACCGTATACGAATATTGTCGAATGGTACTTACAATGAGAAAAATAAATCACTACTGTTTTACTTCTTGCTTCGATTTCACAAATTTTTCGAATGACACGCGCTTCATAATAAAGAAGTTTTACATCTTTTTTTATTGTTTGAATGTTTCAAAAAAGCAGTTAATCATCCCTAAGAGCATACGAAAAATATAACAATCTATATATTCCATAGTACATATAATATTCAATTAAAAGTAGTAATTATTTATTACAACTGACGATGGTAGAATTTTTACGAGAATTTAAATGTTTTTAAACTACTTTTTTGATTGAACCTAATGACACTTGATTAATTTCAAAAAACAAAATTAATACTTGATTAATTTTGTTTTTAAAATAACTATTATCATGAAAATACATTTAATAGTATTGGTTCTTTGTTCCATTATATATAGCAGATTATACAAGACACATTTTATAACACAGTTTAGAAAAAAATGTATTTCTGCTATTCTCGAAGGATTAGATTCCGTAACGTAATTTCTTTTTCAAATTCATGAAAATTATAAATTTTTGTTATTTTGAGATCTTAAGTAAGACAATTTTCAGTATGAATATTGAACCGGTGTGCAATTTTTTCTTTTAAATTCATTTGATATAGCATGATATATATGTTCATTTTGGTTTTATATGTTTTTTTTTTCATTTGATGGAGTTTATTTTGCTTGTTTATTAACAAAGCATTTAGTAGCAAAATGAGGATTATCAAACACAAACAATGCAAATTTTCGGGATAAATTGACGACATAATTGAGCTGGAAATTCTGGCCCCAAACTGAACAATTACACCAATGGAAGAACTTGGAGCCCCATCAGATTTAGCATACATCAGTCCCATCACATGGCGAACCCTTAGTGAGTCATCGGACTCTATTCCATGAATGAACTTGAACTACGTCGGCAGCAAGCATGTGACCATAATCATTCGGTACCTCCACTGTAATAACTAATAGGAAAATTTAACTTATTAAAATTTATTAAACTGCAGTGCACATTATTTACAGTAGTAAATCTTAAAACTGCAACAATATTAATTGGTCAGGGTCTTATCTGTTATTTAAAATAACACTCGCACATAGTTAAGACTTGAATTATTGTCCTTTTAAAAATATTTCAAAACAATTAAACGTAATAAATTATAGTATTAAATTATAAATCAATTAAAACTTTAAAAATAAAATTTGTAATCTTCATAAATATTTAAGCTCCAACGTAATTTTTTTTTATAATAAACACGCAGTTATTATTTTATTTTTATATAGTTTGCAAAGTTTTGGAAGAATTACATACGAGACATTAAAAATTATAATTTTATATTTTACAATTACTATTAAAAATTACAATTATTTTTATTTTTATTATTGTTCTAAAAATAATATAATGTTCACTACACGATGTCATTACACGAGGAATTTCTAGTTTCTACGTATTTTTTAGAATTATTAAGTTAGAAGAAACTTAAATTCGAAACACTTGTTTCTTTAAAAAAAAAACTCATAATTAACTTAATCAATACATACAATAACATTTGATTCAAATGAAACAAATCTCGTAAGATTAAAAGTACACTACTTATCCTAAAAGAAGTGCACAATTTTATTAAGTCTTATACCTTACTTTAAGACTACAGTTCTTGTATAATTTATATTTAATTTTATATTTTTGCGTTAATTATTATTCATGAGCATACATAATTAATTGTACGAATGAAAGAAAAAAATCTGATACATTAAGGAAACCCTTTCACTATGCGTTTAAATGTTATTTATTGACATTTTAATTCCATTGAATTCTCAACTTTTTCAACTAATGTCATATTTTTTCATTTTCTTTTTTATGACATTTTAGTTCGCGAAATACGAGAAACTGGTTAACTTATTTGATTGTATTAGAAACTGGCTTGATTTAAATTTCTCAAAAAAACAAATGGATACATTAAGTGTAAAAGCTATTCATTTAGAAAAATATCTCGCGCATATTTTTTCCGACTTAAAAATACATACATTATACAAATACGAAATGTAAATGAATATGCATTTGTCGCTTAACATTTGTTTTAATGGTGATTTTTAAAATATTTTTAGCACTAAGATTATTCAAAACATTTCAGCGTGTGTCAAAGACATGCATATTTATTTAACGTGAAGATATTAAACAAATTTTGAAAAGAAATATTTGTAGGCTGTTAATAAAACCATTACATAATAAATTTTTTGATGAATTAATCGCTTTCAATTAATATAAAATAAACATTTCTCGGAAAATTATTCTAAAGTATTTCATTGTTTCTATAATGCATAATGCTTGTAAATATCTGCAATGACCTGTAGAAAAGTATCAAAAAATTTGAAAACACAGGTTCATTTGAAAGGGAATCTGGCAGATGAAGGAAACCAATAAATTGCCTCAACATTAATAGATGTGACTAAAGCAATGAAGGAAGTGGGGAACAATGTAATGCAAGTGTATAGTGCACAAGGAATCAACCAATCGTTAGAGACCCCTGAGCACGACACATAAAATTTTACTAAGCTTCATTGATATGAATACAAAATAACTCATGATCAGAAATTTCGCCCAATTGACTTGCCACTATAACACATCTATACCCTAGTTTTGTGGCTCAACTGGAATATGATATTGAAAGACCATGAAACATTTTTTCGACAGATGAAGCCCATTTTTATAGCCACGGATATGTCAATACTCATAATTGCAGAATATGGGAACAGGAAATCCGTTTGCAAATCAACTTGTACCTCTTCATTCTCCAAAAGTAACTGAATGATGAAAATTCAAGGCATCGTTTATCGTAGGTCCATTCTTTTTCAAAGAGTTAAGTTTTGGTATCATCAATAATCTACTCAATGAATCTCCTCTGCGAAAACACATCATTACAGTACTTCAACAACGTCTATGTGTTGGGCAGCTCAATTTTCTTGCAAGCTGGTGCTCCTGATCTCATTACAAATCCCAATAAGTGGCGACTTAGTAAGCATTTAGGGAATGATAAAATTAGCAGCCGTCCGTTTCCAACAAACTAGTCACCAAGATCACCTGATTCTAATCCTTTCTACTTCTGGCCATAGTTCTATCTGAAATATATTGTTGTCTATGGTCCGATTGCAAACGTAGCTGAAATAAAGACGTGCATTGCGCGATCTATTAACACAATCTAATAACAAACAATAATTAATATTCAATTTAAAAGTATTATGACAAAAAGAGTTTAATTAGATGTGTTTTTGTATATCTAGTATAAGAATAAAATATTTCATTGAATTTAAAGTAAAAAATATATTTCGAAATAAAAAGATTTCAAAATTTATTAAGAATTGAATTAAATAAAAGAGACTTGAAATATGTTCAGTTTTTCAGTAGACACTTTATAATTTATAAATCAATACAACATACAAATTAGAAAAAAAAGGAATTCTCAACACTATTGGTTTTCATTATTAAAATATATTTTTGAGTATAAGGTTTATTCCTTGTAACAACAGATAAAAATACGTTTTTGACAAACACGCGCAAAACATTTTATGAAAAGTATTAAGATCTTAAAATATTACACGCTTCATCATATTACATGATAAAAAGTATCAAAAGAATTGCGAAGAAATAATATCACCTTTTGTTTGTATAATAAGCTGAACATTTCATAATTTAAGATTGTTATAAAAGCTGTTTAACTATGCTTTAATTTCAAAATACTTTTAAACTATAAGTCTTTTTATATAAAATGTTCACATTATTTTATTTTCAAAACACTAATTGAATCAAGGTAATTTCATTTGCTTATTTTTTTCAAGTATTTACAATTCATTGATCAATTTTATTTTCTGGAAATTTATGAAATTTCCCTTTATAGTTAAACTATTTCAGATCTCATTTTCTCTTGATTATTGTTTTGTATTTATGAATGAAGATAAATTTTCACATTTTCCTTTAACTACTAAAATGAAGTATATGTTACGAAAAATGAAAAAGAAATGAATTTAAATTTTTGTTCAATTTTTGAACTAATGCATTTTTTCGTTCAAAATTTAGTTGAAATTTAAAAAAAAAATTAACTTTTTGAGCTATAATTATTCATATTCTAATTGTTTGTCTTAGAGATACAGATGTACATAAACATCTGTATACTTAGGTATCTTAGTCGAAAGTAAAAGGCAATATATTTTGAATCAAAATTTCAATATTAAAATGCTTTTTTTAAATTAATTAGTTTCAGAATTCTTCTCGAATTTTTTTTTTCAATTTTAATTCATATAGTACAATTTTGTTTGGTAAAAGAATTTATCAATCTTTTTTAATATTTTTTGTAATTTAAAATTACAAAACCGGTTATAAAAACATTGACTTTACTATTTTTAACAAACCAACATTTGTAAACCTTGTTTAGTTAAGAATTTTCTTATTAAAGAAGAGAAGGAAACGAGAATTAAGGTCATTCAATTTTATACTGTACAGATTTGGAATATTTATTGACATTTAGAGGTAAGTTTAAATAGTTTATGTAGTAGAACTATATTATTATTTGACTGAAACTTTTAATCAGTTATATGTGTAATTTAACTTTTGCAATCGTATGATCACTGATATTTCATTTCGACGAACAAATTAAAATAATTGGAGTAAAAGTATTTTTAATTAATTTCATTTAAAACTTACTTCTCTAATCATTCAGAATCAATTCCTTAATTCATAAAACTATATGATAATTCATTGAAACAAAATAATTACATTTTATCATAACATGTTTAAGAAAGACATTTAAATAAATTTGAAAGATAAAAAAGTTTAAAAAAATTTCATTCAGAGAAAGTATTTTATAAGGCTGATACTTGAATTCTTCGTTTATTTTTTATCAACAATACATAGTTTTAAATAAATTACATTTAAATTTCTAGAAAATAAAATTCCCTTTTAAAATAAAGAATAAACACAATCATTATGAATGATTATTTTAAAAAAATAAGAAAAATTTAAATTATAATTTTACAACAGAATAACTACAAGGTAAATTATTCAACAAAAAATAATGATAATATGTACATTTGAGTAAAAAATGCACATAACGAAGTCAAACAGGGAATTGATACATCGGGAATGATGGAAGTCATTCATACTTACAATTAACAAACATTTGTCTCTCAGGGATTCTTGTAAAAACATTAATTCCAATGGAAAATTCTGAATCACATATAAAACATAACAAAAATGACTTTGATAATAATTATTTCTATATAAAAATATTTCTAAAATTATATTTATACATTTTGTACTTTATTTTAGGTGTAGTACAATTTTTCAATTTAATTTAATTAATACTTTCTTTTTTTCTTTTTATATATATAGATTTCATAATAATTTGTACGATGCAAAACAAATTGAAATGATATATATATATATATATATATATATATATATATATATATATATATATAAGTTTCATTCTTTCCCAGGTTATTTTATTTCATTTTTTATTATACTTTCTTCTTTTTAATACTATATTCTTCATTTCATCCCTTTTCGAACTCCATTCTAAATTTATGTAAATAAAATTAAATAATTCATATCATATTCATATTCATTTTATGTCATATCATTCTTTTTATGTTACTTTTTCCCTTGTAGCTTACATGGTTAAGACAAAAAAAATAATATTTACATTGCTTCACAATCTGTTTCATGTTTTATGTAGTTTTATTTTTGTGATTTCAGGATCATATTGTGGACATGTTTTTCAGAAGACATTGTGATTTATTGTTTTTCAATTCACGTCTCTATTTGAAATTATTTGGTCATAAGACAATAAATTTTATTTAAAATTAACTTCTTCTATAAATCTACATTTATCACGTTTGACGTGTTATTCCTAATATTTACTTAAAATTATCACTAAACCTTTGTGCTGAAAAGCATCAATTTCATTAAAAGTCATGTACATGAAAAAAAAATGGTTATTTGTTATTTTAAAATGATTTGTACATTTAGCCTAAATAATACTTAATATTTTGTTCAAGATCATCTTATATGTATTTTATTCATTGAAATGTATTTTCAATTAATTACTATATTTTATAGCATTGTTTTATTCAAGCTCACATGATTCACAACAAAGATTTTTAGAATATTTCAATATTTTGGACAATTTCGTAAAATTTGAAGGAATGAAATAAAATTACTCAAATATTCGCCTTTTCTATTCCAAACTTCTTTGATAATAAATCTCTATGGAGTTCAATTTTTAAAAACTTAAAATACAATTTTATTTGAACATTTGATATACATAGCATTTGGCTGGGAGATTTTGCTGCTTCAAAGCAAATCCTGGAGCTTTTTTCAATCTTTCTTGGCATTCTTCCTGGAATGAAAACTTGAATTTAATGCCTAGAATTAAAAAGAAATAGAAATAAAGCACAGTGAAATATATTAAACGAATACGTAAACACATTTAAAATCAAATCCAGCCATGCATATCAAATAAACTATTTCATGTTTTTCCGCTTTAGGTTTGATAATTTTATAACAACTGGCAAGCAAAATAAAGCAGATAATATAGGTTCTGTAGCCTTCTTTTGAATATAGGAATTGGAATCAAATCTGTGATATTTTTAAGTGCATGCAACAGGAGATTTATATAGAAATTTATTGATTTTGTTATAAGGCATGAGTGATCAAATTCACAAAATTTCAGAAAGGATCTACAATAGCTATCACCTCAGTTCGTATAAATTTTGGGTTACAGAATTTATTTATTTTTCTATAAAAAAATAAGTTTTTTTTTTATTTAAAATACTTTGAAATACGGCTTACTAAATGATTGGTAAGATTTTGATCAGTCTCGTTAAAGTATATGCCTTGATTGTTTTCCGTTTAAGAGAGATAAATATGTCATAAACGAACTTTTATTAAAATTCAGTTTATTTTCTCTTACTGACAAAATGACTTTAACTAAATATTTCAGAGAAGTTATCTTCTGGTTTAATTCTTCTACATAAAATTTTAATCTTCACTGTTTTATTAAAAACTTTCTTTACATAAGATTACATTAATTAATTCGTAATTTTGTAGAATTGAATGAGCATATATTACTGTTCCTTGAACCTATCTTATCATTCATTTCTAACAATTCAGGTAAAAATCACTTTGTTTTGCCAAGCTTGACCTCTAGAGGTGCTCTATTATTTACATTTGATGATTACAAGATAATAGTCATTAAAATTACATAAAATGTTTATTGTGCTATTGTAAAATAATGACTTGAAAATTATTAATATATATAGGTTTATATTTGAAATAATGCAGGTTTGAAGTATATAGAACGTTATTCCCTCTTTGAATTAACCATTTCCAAAGTGTTAGAATAAGAAGAACAATGATAAAAATAAAGTCAGCAAACAATAATTTTACAAGCTAAAAGTTCAGTACATTTTTCATATAGTTTCAGGGTAGTGTAGGTGTATTTTTAAAGTATTATCTCTTTAACATAATTTTGTAAAGAAAATAGGTTGTTCTTGATGGTGTATATATCAATTATTACAACATTGAATACTCTAATTAAATGAACTCTTCTGTTATAAGCCATTCAAAAAAATACCACAACTAGTATCATTTTAGGATAGGGGAGAATATTTTACAACTACGATTGATTAATGATAAATTTAGTGACAAAATAATCTATTAATTAAAAGAAGTTATTGATTCATATATTTGAAGATATTTTTTAGTTGAGATTTCATCACTAAATGAAGTGTGGCTATTAAACAACAAGAATGGTTATGCTACAAAAGTACGCATGCGCCAAATACCACCGATGGACAGCTGTTCAGCAAGAAGTCCTCTCTTTCGAATGCAGTGCCTCTTGCTTCTGTAAGCAAATCCATAAAGCAGTAGCCTTCTTTCACATTAGAGTTAAGTTTTTTCGTTTCGTTGGAAAAGTGAGAAGATTAACTATAACAATAGAGCAACGAATTGTGAAATTTCACAAGAAACTTGTGAAATTTCACAACATCGCTACTAAAACTTATAATTTATTGAAAGAAGTGTATGGAAATGAATGTTTATCACGTGCATATCTTTTATAATTGCTTAAGCGTTTTCATGATGGCCGAGAATACGTTGAAGTTGATTCACACCCTGGTCGCCCTTCCTCGTCAAAAACGGATGACAATATCGAAAAAAATGGGAACTCCTGTTTGATCTGACCATCAGTTAAGTATTTTTACGGTTGCTAACACTATAGATATCGACAAAGAATCCGTATGGCAAATTTTACATAGCAATTTTAACATGCAAAAAGTTTGTAAAAAGGATGCCTAAAATTCTCACGATTTGAGGAAAAGAATCTTGGAAATATGTATGTACTGAAACTTTGAATGTCAATGAAAATGACCCAAACTTATTGGCAAGCGTAACAACGTGTGAGGAATAGTGGAATTTTTACATGTGATCCTGAAACAATGTGCCAATCCCTGCACTGTAAGAGCTCTCTTCCCCGAGAGCCAAAAAAGATCGAATAAGCAAATCAATCATGATTACTTTTTATGTTCATTGAATTATGTACCTTCACTGAGTTCTTGAAGGTCAAATTTTTCATCGACTTTACTATCTTCACACCCGAATAATGGAAGGACAATACATCCCGCATTATCTATCATCAGGTTTCTTAACAAAGTGCAGGATCCCAGTGTTATATTTTCCTCCTTCATCACCAGATCTTGCACCATGCAACTTCTATCTGTTACTTAAGGTGAAATCTGCCATAAAAGGAACAAGATCTGTATCCGTTAAAGCTGTGAAAGAGAAAGAGGCTCTCATCCTGAAGGTGCTGATAGAAGTCCTCCAGCAATGTTTTGAATAATGGAAGATTCGCACTGAGCATTATAGGCATAAGGGAGGGGTCTATAATGAAGGTGATAATAAGTTAATATTTATAACATTAAAATAAAATGTTGCATAGCGCGTCTCGTTATTTAATATCCACAGCTGGTATAGCTCGTATATCCCATTTTTGAATGTGTGTGTGCGCGTATATATATATATATATATATATATATATATATTTATATGTATTATGTGTGTGTATTTTTATTCATGAATAAATCCTTTGGTGAAATACATTTTTACAATATTTTAATAATCATAAAATGCAAGTCTTATTAATAATAAAAATATTCAAAAAATTTTTAATTAAAAATATTGGATTATTGGTTTATAATTATAATTATTGTTAAGATTTATAGAGTAATAAGGAATGTAATTTTAAGTACTTTAACGAATATAAAATAACAGAGAGGAAGATAATATCACAGCATGGGATTAGACGTATTATAAATATTGTTAAGGATAAAACTCATAGAGGTATTAGGAATACAGGTATGGGAAAGGGGTTCAGACTCATAATTTCTAAAAAAAACAATTATATTATAAAAGAAATAATGAACTCATTAATAATTTTTGACTAATGTGTGTATTAAATATAGTTTATTTATTGAAGCTATAAAGGAATGTAAATATTGTGATAGTAAAGAAATTAAACATATGAATTTTTCGGAAACAAATAAGAGAAACTAAGATCAGAGATATAAAAAAGTTTAATAAAAATTTACAGGACAAGTTTATTATATATCTTATATTGATGTGGACCAGGAACTTTGCTTTTCTTTGCAAAAATATTTTATGCTATTGTGCATAATAAATATCTTGTTAAGAATAAATGATTTACTGAAGTTATTAATAGTTATAGAGAATTACTAATAGAAGTAAAGCTTTAAATACGAAAATAAGCTATACAATGAATATTATAAAGTTCCCTCATGTTTATAAAACTTCTAAATTTAATAAATTACCTATTAAATTAATAACTGTATCTAATGATTTTAATACTTACGCTACTAAAGCTGGTGTAATAATCTTACAAAATATTTTGAAAAAACTACAGATGGTTTTAAAAGACTCTTATTATTAAAAATAATAACATTATTGATTATGTTAATATATGACTAAAATATTTACTCAACATATGGTGATGAGTTTTAAAATGTATCCAATTGTTTAGATAAAAATAATTTAATTAATGTTCTTTTGGTTAATTTTAAAAAATAAGTTTAATAGTTCTATATCTTATGAGAAACTTAAATTTCTCATCATTCTTGTTTTAAAGAAAATTATGTTTCTTATAATGATTTAAAATATAAGTAAATTAAAGGGAACTTCAATGTAGACCACATAGTTATAGTTTTGGTAATATATACTGACATTTTTACGAACAAACTTTATTGACAATAATAAATTCACTTTATCTCGATATATAAATGAACTTACGATTTTTCAAAACAACTTTTACCCAGAATTTAACCATATTTATCATCATTATGTTTAAATCTGATTAAAACTTATATAAATTCCAAATAAAATAGGTTATCTGGATATTAACTTAAAAGTTCTAGATAGTAGGATTATTTATAGTATGTTTTTGACACAAGAAAGGCAATTTTCTAATTAATAGAGTTCCTTTCTTTGATAGCAATTTAAGCTAAAATATATGTAAGAACGTATTATATAATATTATTAGGAATATTAAGTTAGTTAATATTCTTTAAATTTTGAAAATAGTTTAAATAAATTGTTTCGTACTTGTATTAAAGCTGAATATTGAATTTTTGAAAGCAAGTTTGGAATATAAAATTCATAAAATAGATTTATCTTTAAAATTATAAATTAAAATAATTTTCTATCTTTCTTTTTTGTATTTAGTTTCTGTTTGGTTATATTTATTTATTTTATTTTTATTATTATTAGAATTTAAGATAAAACAAAAATATTAATTCTAATTCTTCTCTTTTTGAACGTATTTCACTTAATTCTAATTTTGATTCATGGAAGCATTAAACATTCAATCATTACGTTTAATGCTTCAAACACTCGTCGTCAGCTGTATGTCTAAGACTAAAATGGCGTAATTAAAGATGGTTAAAAATGAGTGAGTTTTTTTCTAGTTTTTCCATAAATTACAGAATTTGCTTCATATATTAGTGCTTATTATTTTTAATTTTGCATTTTGCATCGAGATTTGATTCAAATTACAGGTTCTTTGATTTTTTTTTCTTTATTTAAGATAGTTGCTAATTTTGTTCCTCCGTCTTACTATATTAAGTATGTGCCTTTGTTTAATAGAAGAATTACTGAAGCAAATGTGTGATTCTTAAAACATATTAATGCATATTATCACTATCTTAATTTTGAGACAATAATTACATAGCTTTATTTTCATTTTCTTTATCTGAAAGAATTTTCTTTTTTCTTAATCAATAATTCATCAATCATTTAATAATGAAAGATTATCTTGCTGTTTTACTTCATATATTCATCTTGTTATTAGGTTTCTGTATTTCTTTTCTTCATTTTTAAATAAGATTATTTATTGCGATTTAATAATTAATAATTTTGATTCTTAGTATTTTCAAAAAAAATAAATAAAGGAAAAACTTAATAGTAATTTTAAATTTACTTTGATACTACCTGAAATTACAAAACAGTGATTTCCGTCTCTTTTTCTCCTTGAAAACCTGTTCTGAAACCCAAAAAAAAATTGGCAAAAATTCGACTCTTGTGCAGTCATTAATTAGAAAAAAGTTAAATTTAGTAGAATATTTATTTTCCATGTTGCACAACAGTACATAACTGGAAAAGTAAGATATCTGAGTACAAACTTTAATAAAAACTTTAAAGGAAAGCTATAAGAAAATGAATACAAAATTAACTCAACAAACCAACTGTTTATCTGTTAAGAATTCTTTAAATTTGAAAAAAAATAACTATTTGTGTCTATCTGCCGATGGTATAAGGAAATTCAAAGTTTTGCTTAATATCCGAAAGTTTGAGCCTCAGATTATTTGCAGATAATTATATGTTGTCAGATAAATATATTTGAAACTCCTTCTGACACTAGAAATGTTGCATAAAAGAATAACAAACCTTTAATGCCCTTTTTCTTGACAAAACAGAATATCCATTTATAATTCTGAGCCAGATATCAATTAAGCTAGAATTCAATATTTGAAAATAGCATTAAGAGAACTGACACACAATAAATCAATGATTTTTTTTCCAATGAAGTTAAAGAGTTCTCTATACTTAGATTTCCTTGAAACCTGATTCGTATCCTGTTGTTTGATAGTTATATTGGAATATATTTATTAGGAATGTTATCATTAAAAGTTCATTGAAGATATTTCAGATGAACATATATTTCTTTTAATGTTCTCTTTAAGTTTAATAAAAATGTTTGATAAAAGATTTCTGAAAGTACCAAAAGGTTCGTATTCATTCATCTGCAATCATAGGATCCAAAACGAATTCTACAGCATGGTTTCAATTTTATCACACACACTAAAAATGGTAACGCCTGAACCATGTAATGGCAGATTTAATTCACTTAATTTATAAATGAATTCAGCAAAATGAGGAATCTTTTTCAGCCAAAGAATATCGCTTTTATAAAAGGACAAATGAAATGAATGATCAATGAATAATGGTTGAATTTTTTCTTTATTTTGATCAAATATGATGATTGCTGACTACAGGTTTCACTACCATCATCCTATTTATTTCGAAATCAAGTGATGAAAGTGAATAAAGAATGCTTGACTGCTTGCCAGCATTTTGTCAGATTCAACTAAATTGCATTTTTAAACGGTTAATTCATAATAAAATTAAGGTATATTAATTGTTAAATACCATTAACGTAGAGAAGAAATTCACTAAACAAAGCTAACGAAACATAATACTTATCGCGGACTAAATCACACAAGGCTTACAAGCGTCAATACGAACGCGCTTATCCAGTTAAGAAAAATATCTACTGAAATTGAACTTATACTTTCTGCTTTACTATCTATACAAGAACAGGTGTCATTTCGTGGTCAGACTGTCAAGATAATAAAAAGTCACTGTAGGAGACACTCCTTCTAGTCTCCTTTTTAAGCATATATATATATATATATATACAAAAATTCAAACATTTGCAATACAAAAAGAGATAAGCAGCAATAATTATCGAAATATATTAGATACTGATGGTTGCAGTACGTTATCAGTACTTAGTAGGGTTACCTTTATCTTTTTATTACAGCTTCACATCGATATTTTATTGAGCTGATGACAGTTTTAATATCTTCCTTTATTATTACATGATGACAGAAAACAATTATAGCTTCAATTGTTACCTTTTTTTTTGTTGATGAACGCTTCATTCGGACAAGAGTTTTCAAACGATACCATAAATTTTCGATAACATTGAGTTTAGGACTGCTTTCTTGCCAGGACGACAATGCAATGTTTTTTGTATGAAGCCACTCTTTCGATAATTTTGCTGTGATAATTTTGCTTTCGATAATTTTGCTGGACTTTGCGTAAGCACTAAGTCCTGCTGAAAAATAAATGAGCATTGTTGAGAAAGAGATCCCGGAAGGAAGGTACACGTTCTTGATTCTAGAATAGCGACAATGTATTTTCTGGCACTCAGTGTCCAATCGAGGACATGAAGGCGACTTATATCATCCGCTGACATACATGACCAATTTATAACACTAAGTGAATTCTTCACTGTGCCTGAATGCAGTCAGGAGGTCGCTTTTCTCCTATTATACGTCTGACATATTTTTGCCCATCACAATCGAATAACGATATCTTAGTTTCATCGCTCTATATAACTTGTGACCACTGATCATCATTCAATCAATGTGTTTATTTGCCCACTGTAATCGTTTTAGCGTTGTAAAAGCCTTTTTGTGGAATTCTACCTCTTAGTTCATCTGTTAATATTCTCCTGATTGTTCTTGAACTGACAGAAACATCAGCATCATTCGGATCACGTCTGATGGCCGTTGATGACATTCTTCGACCTTGAAGACAGCCATTTTACTCTTCTGTCATCAATAGATGTGGTGCAACTGCTTTGGCCTTTTACTGCTTTGATTTTTATTGAATTTGCCTCCTGATATCATACGCAAGATTTTTGGTCTCAGAAGTAATCAGTGAATCACCCCCTTACAATTTCAGCATAAGTAAAATCACTTTCTTGTTACACAATCATCTCACATCTCTTTCTAGGTGTCCAATCTACTCTTTTATTTGATGTCATTGCTTCTTGACTAATAATAGTCTTCGTGTTGCTTCTAGTGTGACGTGAATAAAACCAAAACTTCTTGACTAAATGTTAAAACTTTTTACTACAATACCTACTTGTTCTTTGATTCCATAAGAAACAGTTTTCCTTTTACAGAAAAAAGCATAATAATGACTTCTTCCAACTATAAACATGATGTCAGCTCCTACTGGTAGTTACTAACATTTGATTGGTTCCCAGAACAAGAAAAGTGATTAGCCAAGAAAGTTAGACATTACAAACCACTTTATAACTGTGTTCATTTTTTAGATTAAATTACGCATAAAGTTTTGTATTGAAAATATTTTAATTGGAGGAAGCCAACATGGCGGAAAGAGGTGATGACGCGTTTTACGATGCTCTTGAAAAACAGTGCAGGATTATTGAATCAGCGCTTCAATCCAAATGCAATATTAATCAACAGATTCGGGAGGAGGCCAGGCAAGCTCTGGGTGAGTTGAAATCTTCTATTTATAAGAATTTTGAAAGAATTAAAGGTGCTAACTTTTTGGAATGTTGTAAACAAAGTCTCAAGGAAGCCATAAGTAAGCCTAGCTATGCTGAGATTGTGGCGCCATCTAGTGTTATTAAGAAGAACCCTATTCCTTCTGATTTTTGTCTGGTTGTGGACTCTGATAAGTGTTCGTCTGATGACGTTAGGAAGATGATTAAAGTTGCTATCAATCCTACAGAAGCTCAATTGGGTATTAGTAATTTAAAAAATATTGGAGGAAATAAAATATTAGTAAAATGTTTATCTGAAAATGATCGGAATCGACTTCAAACAGAAATTAAATCAAAATCACCGAAATTGAATACTTCTCTGCCGAAAAGAAGAAATCCAACCATTCTAGTGAAGCATGTTCCAAATGAAATCACTAATGAGGAACTTTTAAAAGTGATCTTTGATCAAAATTCCGAAATAACGGAATCTGATAAAAACATGAGTATGTGTAGAGTTCGTTTCACTCTCAAGAACTTTCAATTTACGAGACACGTTGTTATAGAAATACATCCCCTAGTTCGTAAATGTATTCTTCACCTACATAAGTTGAAAATCAACTGGAGTGTGTGTGAAGTGGATGATTTTCTAATCATTAATAGATGTTTTAACTGTTTGGGGTACAATCACCGAGCTTCTGAATGCGTTAAACCCATGGCCTGTTTTAACTGTTCCGAAGAACATAAAGTAAAGGATTGTTCGAAGACAAATGTTGAGGTTTGCGTAAATTGTGTCCGTTTCAATCGCAAGACGAATTCTTTACGTAAAAAAGTGAAGGTTGATCACAAACCTTTCACAGAGAGCTGTCCTAGTCATGCTTTTATGAAAATGAACACTCAATCACGAATTAATTATGGCTAAGTCAACTAAACAAGATCTGAAATGTGTTCAATTAAATCTCCACAAATCAAAATCTGCGACGCAACAGTTAATCTTGAACATGGAGAAGGAAAATATTGACTGTGCTCTAGTTCAGGAACCACACTGCTACAAAGGATCTCTCCCAGGTTTTCCAAGCAGCTATAGAATCTATCATGTTCCTGATTCTGACTGTGTTAAAGCGGCCATTATAGTACGGTCACGTGACTTTTCCACTTTTTTAGACTATAAAAATACTGATTATAATATGGTTACATTGGATGTTACTATTGGAACGTCTATGTTCACTTTTTTGTCATATTATTTTGAACCCTCAACGAATATTGATTTAGATCTTCATAAAATTAATCAAGTCTTCATGCGTAAGAATATTAATCGACTTGTCTGGAGCATGGATTCAAATGCTAAATCCGAATTATGGTTTAGTCATTATTCAAACAGTCGTGGAAACAAACTAAGTGACTTTATTTCTTCAAACAATTTATTTGTTGTTAATGAGGACTGCGGCCCTACTTTTTGTGGAGCCCAGGGATCAAGTTACATTGATGTCACAGTTTTGGGTGCAGATCTGCTCCAGGATATAACATGTTGGGGTCTTTCTGATAACGAATCCCTTTCTGATCATATGATGATAGAATTTGAATTATGCATCTCTGTTGCTTGGCGTGACCTATCAATTGCTCCTTTTAAAATTTTCAACACTAAGAAAGCAAACTGGTGTCGTTTTCGAGAGTTTTGCCTTCCTCGCATTGCTCATATTCTTAGTGCAATTGAAAATTGCACCGATGGCCCTTGCCTTAATTCTATTGTTGAAGAATTTTGTTTGATTCTATTCAACGCATCTTCTTCTTCTATACCTATTAAGCACCATGGTATCCATAGGGTTCCTTGGTGGTCTATTGAAATTGGATGTATGAGAAAAAGACTTAATGCTTCCAGGCGTAGATTTCAGAGGTCTAGAAATCCAATCCTCAGAGAGATATATAAATGTAAATACATGAAATATAGAAAAGAATATAATCAAATGCTTACTACCGCTAAGTCTGATTCTTGGAAGGCATTTCTTTCGACTATTGACGTCCACAATGTTTGGAAAAAAATTTATACATACGGTGTCAAGAGAAATTTCATGAAGAAAATAGAAATAACTGGTATTCTACTAAGAAGTGGTGAGACAACTAACACTTTAGAAGAAACTATAAATGCGGTGCTGCATAAGTCTTTCCCTTCGGATCCAGTGGAGGATGATGACTCTTTGCAAAAGGAGAAACGCCAGTCAATGCTAACTGATTATAATTCCCCCCTCGATTCTCCTTTTACTTGTGATGAAGTCAACACAGCAGTTGCTATGCTTAAGTCAAATAAGTCTCCTGGTCCTGATTCTATTTCAGGTGAAATAGTCAAACAGTTTCATTCAATGTTCCCTTCTTTTCTTCACAAACTTTTCAATGTCTGTTTAAGTGTAAATACTTTTCCACGTAGTTGGAAATGTGCTCAGGTGGTGCTAATACCCAAAGGAAATGATTTTAAGACTCCTCATTTGGATAATCTTAGATGTATAAGCTTACTTCCTGTTTTGGGAAAGTGTTTGGAAAAGCTTTTCGTCAGCAGAATTTGCTGGCATCTGCGACGCGGTGACTTTCTTTCATGTGATCAGTATGGGTTTACTCCTCAGAGAAGCACCGAGGACGCTCTATTACGTCTCCAGGAGATTGTCCAAAAAGGCAAAAAAAGTAATATCCACACAATTCTGGTATTCCTAGATATAAAAGGTGCATTTGACAATGCTTGGTGGCCTGGCATTCTACACCTCCTTCGGGAAGCGAATCTGCCGGCAAATATTTTTGCACTTGCTACTGATTTTTTAAATGACAGAGTGGCTAAAATGAAACTTGGTTCAGTTTCTACGGTTCATCAACTAGAGAGAGGTTGCCCTCAAGGCTCAGTTTCAGGACCTACGTTTTGGAATATAATTATAAACGATCTCCTAATTAAGCTCAATATTACTGCTTGTTGTGATGCCATAGCTTTCGCAGATGATATTTTAATTTGTTTTCAAGGTAAAAATCTTCATGAAACTTTTCTACACGCTCAAGAGACTTTAAACTTTGCCTCTGAATGGTCAAAAGCTTTTAAACTGGAATTTAACCCTAATAAAACAAAGGTTATGTTCATTGAAAAAAGAAATATTTGTTATGACTCTTACCAGCTATGTCTTAATGGTATTCCTTTGACTATCGTTAAGCAAATGAAATATCTTGGTGTTATTATTGACTGTAAATTTTCATGGAAGCCCCATTTAACCTACATATCAGAGAAGTGTGAAAAGCTGCAACAGGGATTGGGCAGAGTTGCACGAAACACTTATGGCATCAATTTTAACGTGCATTCACTTACATGAAACAAATTAAGCGTCCGAAATCAGTATTTGGTGCAGCCACCATGCGCTGCAATAAGTGCTGCTATACGACGTGGCATGGAGTCAAACAGATGTTGAATATCTGCTTGAGGAAGAGAATTCCATATCGCTTGTATGCGCAACCAAAGTTCGTCTTTGGAAACTGCAGGACGCGGATCACGAGCGAGACGCCGACCAACCATATCCCACACGTGCTCAATAGGCGACATATCCGGTGAATAAGCAGGCCAAGGAAGAAGTTGCATGCGTTGTGCTGAACAGAAGTCTCGAACAGTCCGCGCAACATGTGGGCGTGCATTATCCTGCTGAAAGATAGCTCCAGGGATGCCTTGAAGGAAAGGAACGACTTCGGGCTGTAGCACTTCACGGAC
>BMAW01035594.1:202914-224497 GCA_019974015.1 Nephila pilipes | reverse complement strand
GACAGAGATGCGTGAACTTGAGATTCTTTGGTATCTCTGTGCGTTTAATTAACTGTAATACGAGGCATCGAGATTGAAATTGCTTCAACGATATTGCTTTCAATTTATTATAATCCTTATTTCTTGTTTCCCGTAGTATAAAGTTGAAATATTATTGCATTTATATCTCTAAGATATTTATTAGTACTTCCAATTTCAGTGAGCTTTGGAAGGTACCTTTTTTTTTTTTTTAAGGCTAAGTAAAACGTCTTTTAAGCGGGCTCAGAGCTGTGGTTCAGATTAGTTCACGTGTGGGCAATGATCTCAACATATTGATCTTGTCGCGCAATGAGAGGAATCTTTATTGTAAGAGACTACCTTGTGAGTTTAAAGTTAATTTTTCCATATCTGCGTGTTTTGAACAGGACCTTCGTCTCGACTCTCTGAGAACTCTCTCCTGCAGATGCGATCTTTGCGGTGTTAAATCAGATGACGTCCGTGTTTACTCTGGGTTATGCACACGCACACGCACACACACACACACACACACACGCACACACGCACACACACGCACGCACACGCACACACACCAGATATATGTATAATCTGCTGATTCGTTCAATATGACGCATTTGTGGAAGAATGCAACACCGGAAGGATCATCAGGAATCAGATGGAATTCAAATAGATAATGATTATATAGATATTAATGCAAGGTGTCTCGGTTCAGATACATCATGTGCGCGTATCAGTTGATCGCTGGAAGGCGTATAAAATGGAGATGGCGGGACGGTTCGGAAAAGGGATCTATGGGACCGGTTGTTATTGACAGGCAGTTTGGTGGGACCTGGCGGGTGGCAATAACGCCTCGACGGGAAGAATAAGAGAAATTCAAACGCTTTGAGTTTGAACGAGGAATCGGCCCTTCAGAGGAAGGAGGAAGTTTCCTAACAATAACGCTCGTATACGGAACAGTTCGATGACGTGCGAGTTTGGAAGCAGTGGACGACGAGCGCAGATTAACTCTGAAAAAACAGCTGGACGAAGGTGACGTCGATGATCGACACCTACTCACGCGTGGCGGTGAATGATGCCTTCCTCAGGCGGCTGGCGGTGTCTGCTGCAGGTGGCTGGTTATTCGGCAAATCAATTCGTCTCGCCGTCTGCTGCTGTAGTTACGTGCAAGAATTGCCTTCGCCACAGGATTCACGGCGAATCATCGACGGCTGCGTCGGCAGTGGTGAGCGCTTTAGCAGGCCATTGATTGGCACCAAGTTGTCTTTTCAGATGAATCACGCTTCCGGTGCCGGACACCGGTGGCCGTGTTCGTGACGTTATGCCGGTCAACGCTGCCTTCCCTGAGTGTATTATTGAACGACATGGTGTTCGAACACCCGGAGTTATGGTCTGGGGTGCGATTTCAGACGATCCAATTTGATACGAATTGGGGTAATCTCAACCATGGCCGCATCCGTGAAGTGCCAGCCGAAATTTCCTTTCCTTCAAGGCGTAGACTTCTTTCAGCCTTTGGGATATTACTGCCCACATGTTGCGGACTGTTCGAGGACTTCACTGATAAAGCAACGCATGCAACCTTCAGCGCTGGCCTGCTTATTCACCGGATATGTCGCCTATTGGTACGTGTGGGATGCGGTTGGTCAGCCTCTGGCTCGTGATCCGCGTCTACCAGTTCCAAGGTGAACTTTGGTTGCGCATGCAAGCGATATGGAATTCTCTTTATGAAGCAGATATTCAACATCCTGTTTTGACTCCATTACCACGTCATAGCAGCACTTATTGCGGCGCATGGTGGCTGCACCAAATGCTGATTCGGACGCTTAATTTGAACGTAAGTGAATGCACGTTAATTGATGCCCATAAGTGGGCACCGTTACAGCTCTGCCCAATCCTGTTGCAGCTTTTCACACTTCTCTGATATAAGGTTCGAAATAGGGCTTCCAGAAAGTTACGATCCTAATAGCTAACGCAAGATATTTCACATTTGTAACGATAGTCAAGGGAATACCGTGTTCGCTGGTAAGTCTGTAACAAATATTCTTTTTTTCAATGAACATAACCTTTTGTTTTTGACTGGGGTTTATTCAGTTTAAAGCTTTTTTGACCATTCAAACAAAGTTAAAGTCCTGTGATGAAAAGAAGTTTCGCTAGAGATTTTTTACCTTGAAATTAAAATATCTGCTATGGCATCACAACAAACGGTAATATTGAGCTTAATTGGGAGATCGTTTGAATATATTTATTAAATGATCACAGAAGCGCTGAGCCCATGAGGCAGCCTCTCTAGTTGATGAACCGTAGAAACTGAACCGTTTCATTTTAACCACTCTGTCAAATTTTAAAAAATCAGCAGGGTAAAGAAATGTTGCCGGCAGTTCGCTTCCAGAGGAAGGTGGGAATCTACCGGGCCACCAAACATACATCAAATACCTTTTATATCTAAGGTCACCAAATTGGTAGTGGCAGATGTTACTTTTTTTTTTTTTGTACGGACAATCTCCTGGGACATGTCAGGCGATCCTCGGTTAGCTGCTGAGGGTAAACCCATACTGATCACATGAAAGTCACTGCCGCGTCGATGCCAGCAAATTGCTGACGAAGCACAAACACTTTTCCCAAAACAGGAGTAAGCGCCATCTAGGTCTGGAGTCTTAAAATGTTTCCTTTTGGGTATGCTTTCCACCCTGAATTTTGGTACACAACTACGTGGAAGAGTATTTACAACAATACATGGCGTACCGTTTGAATGTAAATTTTGATTATTGTTGTCGTCTAAGGGAAGTTGATGATTTTAAGAAATTGTGTGACCTAATTGTATCCTATAAATTGTATGAAACATTACTCTTTAAAACAAGATAACATATTAACATCCTAGAAGATCAAAAAAATTTCAAGCTTAATTAGATAGAGAGTGTAATTTATTTATTTATTTTTCATCTCGAGGAAAATCTTTAAATGATACTCATAACGCACGAAGGCAGAGAACAAACGATTTAGTTTTAATAAAAATCAGCCTAAGAGAAAGAATCTGTTCGCAATCATATCAATCAAAATAATAGACCCGAATAGAATTTATAATATAGGGGAGGAGGGTCAAAGGAGATCAATTTCATTTTGCTCGTAATTTCCTGAAACGTTTCGAAAAAAATAAAAATTCATTAATGAAGACTTCATTCGGATTAAAGACTTGTCTGTCAATACGGCGAGAAACCAGTTAGACTGTATAGATTTGTTTATAAATGTGAAGAAAATAAAATGCTTTAAAGATTCTGTTCTTGAACTAATAATTTTATATAAAGCTCTCTTTCCTGTATAATCATCCACTGGATTCATACTAATTAAAAATTGTTTAGGAAATATTGTAGAAGCCGAGACAACTAGTTTTAACTTTGCATTGAATGGAGATGAGAATATAGAATTATCTGTGGAGATTTGTAAGCAGTTGGTGAAATACGCAATCCCCCCCCCTAAATGCTTAGAATTATTACCAAATTCAACCACAGCTATTTCAAGTAATCAGACTATTGCGTAATGTAAATCTTCCCTCTCAGACGAAAGTTTTTTTGTTTTTTTATTTCAGCGGGTGTGTCTGAAGAGAGATATTTACCACAACATTGCTGAGAAAAGATTACGTAATACTGTTTCTGATTTGATCATGAATTATTACCCACACATTGCTAAAATAAAAATGAATATTATATTGACAGACGAAACCATAGTTTCTCAATGATCCAGAATTTCTTTTACAGAACAAAAAATAGTTCATAATCGAATAGATGAGTATTATAAAACGGAGTGTTATAAATAAGACATTCGTGTAACCGATTATTAAGACTAAAAAGAAAGACGGTTCTTCGCGTTTGTGAAAGATTTTAGGCAGTTAAATAAAAAGATAATTAAAGATTATTTCCCTTCGCCTCAAATATACGAAGTCTTAGATGATTTGAAGTGAAGCTTAAGTCTACACAATAATTGCTTTGGAAACGGAATTTTTTTTTTTCATGTTCCAATTTAGGGATCATGCACAAAATATTTAGCATTTATTACATATTACAGTTTTTATGAATTTTTAAGAGTTCCTTTTGGACTTTCGATCCTCGCCCCGTGTATTTCAGAGATTTATTTATCGTATATTTAGGGATTTAATGAGAGAAAATATTATTGCAATTTATGTAGATGATTCTATTATACCGGCCCATAATAACTAAGAAGGTGTAGAGAAGTTGAAAGGCGTTTCAGAAATAGCCAAGGAACATGGATTATAGTTTTATTTTAAGAAATGCCAATTCTCAAAAAGAAAAATTAAATTTTTGTGGTATGTTATAGAAGAGGACTACTCACCCTTCTAGGAACAAAACCCTAGAAATTCAACATTTCCCAAAGCTGAAAATTCTTAAACAAATTCAGAGTTTCTTTGGTCTGACGGGACACTTCACAAACTTTATCGCGAATCATTCAGAAATTGGCAAACCACTAAGTGATTCTTTCGCAATGAAGCATAACTTATACTTGGAACCGATAAAAAGAATCCGCCAAGAAACTTAAAGAAATATGGTCGACCAGCCCAGTGCTAATTATTTTCAAACAAGGCGCCCCGTTGGAATTGCACACCGACGACAATAGTAATGGTTCTTGCACTGTCCTACTACAAGAGTCGGGAGATGATCAGCTATACGTCATTCATTTCATGAGTAAAAAGACAACTTTTGAACATGAAAAATTACATAGCTACGAACTTGGTCTAGGCTATAGTAGAAGCTGTCAAGAAATTTAGAAACTACATCTTAGGATCCAAAGTTAAAGTAGTTACGGACAGTGATGCCTTCCAAAAGATAATGTTTATGAAAGACTTGACCCCTAAAGTTGCGAGATGGACCCGCCTCCAAGAAGAATTCCAATACAAAGTGGTTCATAGACCTGGTCAACAAATGTAGCACATTGACGCATTAAGCAGAAATGTTATAGTCGTTACCTGTTCTCAAAGAGAAATTATCGCGAAGATTGCAGCAGCGCAAAATAGTAATGAACGTCTCAAATTACTCAAGCTCCTAGCTAAGCAGGGAGTGAAGGAAGAGTATGTGGTAAAAAACGACATACTATTCAAATGCGACGGTGTATTGAATAGTCGGTGTATTTGAGTATTGAACGTTTAAATGTTTTGAAAAAAATTAAAATATTAATTAAACTCAAAAGAAATTTAATTGTGTCTCGATACATAATTATATTCAGTTCGTAGAAAAATGGAAAATTTCATTCAGTAGAAAGATGGAAAATTTTAAGTGTGTAAAATATTATTTTGAGATTTACTGTTAGGATCAATACATATTTTGTGAGAACAAAGATGTTTAGCTTTAGTCTCGGTTTTCTTGGTTAATAATAGGTTCAATAATTATAATAATTAGATAAATATCGGATTAGAACAATGATGTCCACAAAAACACTTCACAACGAACGCAAAGAGCAAATTAGAATCATAAGGTATAACTGTAATCTAAAAACACATTCAAATAATATTAAAACATTTTGATTTGATTGAACACAGTTCTAAATAAAATAACACAAACTAACAATTAATCGTCCAGAAAATACTTGAAAATAGGGAACATCCTCTTATCACTTCAAAAATAGCAACAATTTGAGACCTGAAGACATACATTCTAATTACAGAGCTGCCAATGAAAAGCTCTACGAATACCTTTAGAACAAACACCCTTCTTCTCTAATAAATTATCTCCCGATAAAGTAATTTACTTAAGAAATCGAAATGAAAAGGTGCTTAAAATTTGCATGTATTTTGAAAACACTTGAAATTGCTTAGTTTTAAAATAATGGGTTTTGCCTCATACTTCGGAATAAATAGAGATTAAATTGTAACTTGGATGATGAAAATTTTCGAAAAATCATTATTTTTCTAATCAAGTTATATATTAACCGTAATATAAAGTATTGTGGAATGATTTCCATTATTTGCTCCTAGATAAATTGTTATTTATTCCAGTGTAAATGAATATTTTAGCATATATAGGAACAATTTTTCTCAAACTTTTAGAATAGCCCTTTTTTCCGGAATTACTGAGATTTCCGAGAATACTCGTAAACCATTTTCTAAGAAAAATGTTTCAACTGAGTTCAAAGAAACGCATTTTGACGTATCTAAAAATAATAATAACAAGTATACAGCTTTAATACATGTTCACATGTGTTTTTTTTTTCTGTTTTAACATTTTTTTTTTTTTTTCATTTATATATATATATATATGAAAATCCACAAGAATACTGGAAAATCATCCAATATCTATTTTGAAAAATACTAAGGGCTTTTAACAAGAAACCATTTTACCAACAATTCTTTGTATATTTTATAATGTAATATAAACATATATGTCTATGTCTGAATAAAAATTCCATCAATAAATACATATTAAACACGCATGCATCAAATTATGATCTTTCACTTCTGATAATGCTAGAAGAAATAATCAATTATTTTATTATCTGTCTTCCTATGGCCTTTAAGAAAAAGAATTTCTATCAATTTTAAGAATTTTCTTCCACGTGCACAAGCACGACTTATCACAAAATATTTTTTTTGATTATTAAAACAAATGATAATATTTTCTAAGGCATCTTTTTCTTTTACCACCCAAGTGGGGGATTGTTATAGTTGTTTCCATTTTCAGTACAAGATCATTTTACAATTTTTTTATCGTTTGCTTCAATTTTAATTACATTTAGCTTAAATATATTCAATTTGATGATTCATCGTTTTCTTTAATTTTAATTACATGTGTAGTTGATATAATATTCAATTTAATACTTTATCGTTTGTTTTAATTTTAATATCGGAAAAGTTTACTATAGCCCATTTATCGATATTTCATTGCTTACTTCAATTCTTATTTTGAATTGAGTAATTAAATAAAAATTATAAAAATAGTACACCTTGGGTGGCTAAATACGTTCTTTTCAAAAACTTTTCATAGAATTTTCGGTTGTTTTTTACAATCATTATTACCTATTTTTATCATTTCTTTAGAATGACAGAAGTAGCAAATTTCCTATTCCAATATTGAAGGCACTAATTTATGTGCTTTATAATCATTCTACTAATAATGATATATAATCCAAGTTTACATTATAATTATTAAAATACCCTTCTACTCCAGTCAATTTGATCAAACAATGAAATATATAACTCTAAAAGTAATATATTGTTACAAAACTTTCCTGTGTGTATGGGAGTAAAATCAGTCCAACACGGCAAATGACACTTTATTTACAAATTTTCAGGACAGGACCGACACGCACAGGTAGCAGTACATTAACATTACGAACAGATACACGGCTCTCTTATAGGTTAGCGACACTGGTACAGGAACAAACCAGCCCTTGTAACGGCAGTCACAGTTATATCACAGACACAGGAACAAACCAGCACTTGTAACGGCAGTCACAGTTATATCAGCAACTTTTAGCTCATCAGCTTAGTAGTTCTTACTACGGACAACCCTTCTCAGTAATACTCTGCACTTCCAAGGCAGACATCGGCAGTTCCGCAAATTCAACCGGCCGCGTAACCGTCACTTCTAACAATGATAGTTGCATCAGCAACATTCAGCTCACCAGCTTCTAGTTCTCCCTACAGACTAACCTCCGCAATAAGACTCTGCACTTTTAAGGCTGGCTCCTCTGACTCCCGGCAGATACACTCTGCTTCACTGCAAATTCACCCAACACGCTACCGATAGTATCCCCGCAGGTCTGCTTCCTAGTGCCGATAGCTTCCCAGTTGATTTTCCAATCGAGAATCAACGAATCCATTGACTCCAAAGTCAGACTCACTCATTTATGCTCTAGGCGTATTTATACCTCTTCCTGCGAGGTATGACATAACGTGGAAAAATTCAGGAAAAGTCTTGAACCTTCTTCCTCGGGGAGATATTCACTCCATTCCAACACCATCGAAAAACTTTCCATTTGTCATCAAATTTCTCGCCAAGTCCCCAAAATGGTCAACCAAACCGTTGCTGAGATTAAGCGGTCATTGCTTAAACTTTTCTTTGTGACAGGTGACATCGTGATTATGTGTCTCTTCCGTCAGAAGAGAACCATTGCAGGGAAGCGTCACCTCAAGTTCGTAACAATACTGTTATGCTTCAATGTTATTTGGTAATTTCCTTATAATTTGAGAATTCTAATTTGATGAAATTTACCACACACTGTAAGGAAAGCAATGCTATGAAGCATTCATTTGTATTAGTTAAAAGATAAAAATAAAAAAAAATCGCCATAACGATACATTCTTAATTAAGCTTTTAAAAATCTGGCTTGGTGTTTAAAAAGGAAATAATTCAATATTTCTTCATTTAAAATTCTTAAAACTATTATGCTTTATGATGCTTACAGTAAATAATACAAATTTTGTTTTGTAGGGTAATAGTGCGTATTCAATGAAATTTGTTTTTGAAATAATCTAAATTCTGTCAACTAATGCATATTTTATGACATAAAAAGGCTTCAAAGTTATAAACACACTTAAGAATAATTTTGTAAGAATATAGTTTTACTGTCAAAAGGGCGTTTTCTACAAATATAAGCAAACATATAAGAATTTACGGAAAGCATGGTAACTCAAAAGAAAATAAATGTATTTACATTTTTTAAATTGAATGATACAGAATATAACCTTATTTAGAGGACAGACTATTATTTTGATAATGTAGCTCTTACGTAGGAATTTGTGGTAGTTCAAGCTCTGAATACTGAAATTTTCTTTAAAAAGTCATAATAATTTTCAATTTATAGTAATATAAAAAAAAAATATTCTTCTCAATCTAAAGCTAAAGAATAGTCTATTCTATGTGTAAGTACTCTAAAAACATATATATATATATAATTTCAGGTTCATTGATGCATACCATTTTGAGATATTGTGTTTTGCATTCATGAAAATTGTTTAAAAATAAAAATTGTTTTTTGAGCCTTTACGGTCCAAGAAATTCATGATTAAGTAATATTGAAAATAATATAAAATTCAGTACCTAAATAATATAGAAATAATATTCAAGTAGTGTTTAAGTATTAAATTTTAATATGGCACGAAAAATAAAAAGTCGATATTTAGACCAAAAATTATGTTTTCAAGGTGTACTGCCACCTTTAAAATTATGTGAAAGGAATACTAACACATACAGAGGAAATATTCTCCTCCAAAATTACCCAAATTAAAACTACATATATTTTAAAGAACATTTAGGAAAATAAAAAATATACCATTAATTTTTTCTGAAGTTATTTTGTCAAAAACATCCAGAGAAATTATTTTTTTATATTGTGAGTCTGGAATTATTCAATAGAATTGTATTTTATTTGGAGTGAAATACAAAGCTAAGTGAAAATTAAATGGAAGTTAATATCATTTCAAAACACGAATGAAACAATTCTTTTCTACCCTCTAATTTTTAAAGTTGTCTTACATTCACTTAAATGGTAACAAACAGAATCAAGAAAAATCATCCAGACTCATTTTAGTTACAGAAAAATTCTCCAAATAAATGTGAAAAGTAACATAATTATTTCACCTTCTTCTTTAAAATCACTAACGTTTAGATAGCTTTCACTGTAAATCCTAAGTTGTTAGTATGAATTACTTTTAATCTCTTTGACTATAGAATTCTGGATACAATATAGAAGCATATACGATTCAGAAATGATCATTTAACCATATCGTCTAATTCGTAATGTTCGATTGAGGAGATGCAAATTTATATCTGTGCACGCAATTTACGAATCGATTCTCTAAGTGAAACCAAAAAATTTTATTAGTGTATAAAATGATCTTTCATACTATAACACTAACAAGTAAAACTTCTGTTAGAGCTTTGAGAAATATTTAACATGTATGTTCATTTTTGTAAGAGAATTCGTTAATGAATACCCCTTTTTCAAGGTTCTGAAAAAAAATGCAAAAAATATATAATTCAAAACATACGAAAGTATTATTCATTTTATATCAAATAATTTTGGATGACTTTATTGACACGAGAGCCATTTTTGACCAAGATGTACCAAGTACTTATTAACTTTCAAAATGATATATCTCTGACGTAGAATATATTCTAAATGCAAGAAAAAATGGTGAATAGAAGAAAAGGAGAAAGTTCAAAAATATAGAACAATTACTAATGCATACTAGGAGATTCGTTACACGTATTTACCAAAGACAGTCACCCGTATTTACCCCTCAGACAGAAGAGCAGATCATTCAGGAACCTCAGAGTCGAAATTCCCGCAATTACTTAAAGAATGCGATATAAAAAAAAGATATTTGGCTGGGCAAGTAAAAGAGATAAGAACATCCCTCTTTATTTCATTATATAAAAAGGGTATTTCCTTTTAAATCATTTCCTAACTAACGATCCACTTAGAAGCAGCAAGAAGTCTATTCAAGGTGAATCTCGTTATTTTGTACCGCTGTCAAAATACAGTGGCGTTACCTGAACTGGCACTTCACTTTCCTAATTATCAGACCGTGAGTATGGTTTCAATCGGGAGTATTTTGAGTCTTGACAGACTTAACGTGCATCAGCCTTGCTATTCGTCGTATCTTTAAGTGGGAATCTGGACTCAACATTGACTGAAAGAACGAGAGATTTGATTGAAACAACGACATCCACTAACTCGGGACCATAACCTTTGTCTTCTACGAGAAACTTTGATATTCAAAAGAAACTTAGATGTACACTTTAATAACAACCAAATTACACATTTTAAATTAATTCATTATCTTAAAATGGTTGTTAATGTTTCTAATAGTCTGCAATATACATATTTTCTCTTAAATATAATTTTAATTTTAAAACTTTAATTTAATTCTCCACATCAATGCCTTCGGGACCAATACATTCATTATCTGCATTAATACAATTATTAAACTTGCTTTTCCTGTTTAATTAAATATATAATCTAACCTTTGTGCCAGTATTGTGTACATGTATTTTTTGTAGAAATTGGTTATATATATGTGTGTAAACATTTAAAGTAATGCGTCTAATTCTGGGTTATTTACAGAGTTGTTAGAAGGAAAAGTTGAGAACTTTCATCGATTACTCCTTCACTCTGAAGTACCCTGGCTGTAAGAAGTCTTAGGATTGATGAAATTTTGTTTAAACTTTTGAGAGTGCTTTTGTGTTTTTAAATGCTAAAGATCCCAATTTAACTGAATGAAAAACAGACATGGCTTATTTTTTGCAGATTTCTTTACTAAATTTAATGAGGTTAACTAGCAGTTATAAAGTGAAAATCTAAATTTAATAAAATTAAAATCCGTCATTGTAACTTTTTTTAACAGAGTTAACCAAATGAAGCTGAATGGTGGGAATTTTTCTAGCTTCCCAATTAGTCATAAAATGACAGGAAAATGTCATTTTCGCATACAACATTTAAACAAGAGAGAGAGGATTATCAATCCGTACAGTGACATAGAAGAAACAGATGACGTGATACAAGATGAATTGACTTTAATAAGCACTAAGGAAAAATTTAATATGTTGTTTAGAAAGAGATATCCGCGCTATTCTGGTTTCATAGAGACATACCTGTTACTCATACTGTGTTCTGGATTATCTCAAGAATGTTTCGATAGCTTTTCCACCTCCATACTTTGTAAAATGTGATGTCAGTGTATTTTTCAGTCTTCTTGAAAAAAAGAAACAGTTTAGGAAATCACTGGCCCAGGAGATTTAAGGTTTAACCTGATGAATTTGAAACCAATTGTTAGAATTTTTCTATTAAAACGTCAAGTTCGCCTCTCTCATTAAAATCATAGATTTTTTGGGTACTTATTTTATGTAAGAATGTTACTAGATTTCTACTTTGAGCCGCTTTAAATAATAAAAGAATTTTGACTAAATATTTACATAATTTAATTATTTTAAAATTTCTTACTCCACATTAAACTCTTTTCAAAGTGAGTATCTCTGAGTCCGCTACCCAAACCTTGTTTGAAGTTTGGGAATTTCTGAAAATTCAGCATTACAGTAGCGTTCCAAAACTATTTAGCCAGAGTAAAATTTCACTTAAAGGCTGACAGGTAAATCTTCACCCTTCCATGTAAATGTCACACTTGTCACGTGACAATCAGGTAAATTTCATATTTGTCACGAGATATTTCCATGCATTACGTTTTCACCTGAGAGTTTGGCAACGCCATGGGTTGAAACTTTAGTTTCTTTTCACTATTTTTGGAATGTTCAAGTATAAACATTACACTTCCTGAATGGATTTAGAATGATCCCTGGGAAGGGGTCTACGGAAACCAGAAGCAGTTAGCAAGTGAGCTATTAGACAGAAATTTGGGAAATCTCTGTTTTAAGACATGTACTTCTACATAAAAAGCATACCATATAACCTCGTTTCCAAATAAAAAAATAAATCATTAACGTATCTAAAAATTTGATGGGTAATACAAAAATCCCTAGATCCTACACTAATACATTAGTTAAAAATGCAATCACTTCTTTTACTCAAATATAAATTCTTTAGCCCTTTACTTACATATGAAAGAATTCATAATGTGCCCTAAGATACAAAGTTTATGTTTTCTATTACTATTATATCATCCCTTTGTAAAATGTTGTGCCATGAAAAAAATTCTTTCTGAGAATATTGGATGGGAATGTAAATAAAACTCCCTTTTAGGACTCAAAATATGGGCCAATTTATTGTACAAGAAAATAAATTTATAGAGAATGACGAAAACATTTGGTATTTTTATAGAGTAAGGCTTAACCCAAAGAATGAAAACATTTTATCAGATAAAATAAGGAGTTTTTTTTTTTTTTTTTTTTTTTTTTTTTTTAAGAAAATGAAAAGAAAAAATATTTCATCCAGAGTGATATTGGAGAAGAGAAAAAGGCTTTCAAATTCCCTTCTTCTTCGAAAACATAATCATTGTCATCAAAGGAATGAAAAATTATTCAAAGTTTCAATCCAAATTTCCAAAACGTACTATATTAAAATTTATACCAAAATATCTTAGTTGTATCTCGAATTTTTATCTCTAAATAATGAACACAGGTAAACATTTCGGAAGGAAAAGAGTATTAAGTAATATTTTAAGAAATAAGATATATATCTTAAGAAATTGTTCCAAATTTATAAGATGACTTTTCTTACAAAAATAAATTAGATTATAGAGTTACTTTTTTTTTATCAAAGAATTGTAATGCACTTTCGAATATAAGTAATTTCTTTCTAATATCGTTTACAAAAAAGTCTCTATATAGTACGAAATACAGAGTGCCCATTAAAGTCCCTTGCTACCCTCTTAATTTAGGAATGGCTGCTACTATATTCGTAAAAGTGGTGTCTAAGTATAGTAACGAAGCCTATTGAATAAAACCGCCTATGGCGCCACCTGGCGGGACACTACAGAGTTAGAATAGAATTCCTATCTTCGAAAATGAAAAAATGAAACGAGATGGGGGGGGGGATGTGATTTACAAAATTGTGGAGCATCACTGATTTAGTTCGAAAAGACACCTTGTGGACATTAATGCGAAGAATATAACGGTTGAAATGCGTATTTGTTTTTTCGTGATTTCCTGCACTGTGACGTGACAAAACAATCGGAGAAAGAAAAAAAAAAGTTATAACTATATATCTTTATTTGAGATACTCAAACTTTTCACTATCAAATGCAATGCACATTTGGATCCTCGTTTGAATGTCATGTTGCACACGTTGGAGCATAGAGCGTGACATGGTGGCACAAGCATCTGTAATGCGTCGTTTAAGGTCTTGCAATATTTGTGGAAGGGGTCACGGAACCTGTTATTTCAGGTATCCCTTCAAGAAAAAGTTTAGTGGGGTCAGTTCAGGCGAACGTGGAGGCCACTCTTCGAAACCACCATACCAATTATTTGATTTCCAAATTTAACTTTTCGAGAGTCACGGTGTTAACAGATTTCTCTGGAGCTGCATTTCAGATATGCGAAGGCGTATGCTAGTACCACATCCGATTAAACTTGCAGTCTTACCTTAACTGGGTTGCCAGATCGAGCTCAACTTGTCACACAGCCTGTATCCCTTAAGCGCTTTACGACAGTTATACTGGCTTAATGAGAAGGGTGCGGACCTGTGGAGAAACATTGCCAGTACAACCTTGCTGCTGATCATGTCTTGATTCCACATTCCCCCTTACAGTAAGACCAACTCACAATCCTCAGCTTTGGAAAATCGCTCCATGACCATGAGCATCAAAATACTACAACTCCTAGTACTACAACTCCAAATACTACAACTCCAAATGTATCTTTTATAACTGTTTCAGGTTAACAGGCTTTATGTTTATTACGTATTTGCATACTGAACATAATTCAAACACCAAGTGCAAATTGCTTTCAATTGATGCGACACTATTTTATTCGATCAACGTATTATTTACTCTATTTACAAAAACAATCAGCAAGCTGATGCATTCTCGAGGCTTGAACTGTGGTCTTATTGATTTGGGAACACAAGCTATATCAATGTGCCACATTCCGGTGTCGTGTTTTGCCCAAAAAATAACCGTGTTTAATTCCGTTAAAGTTTCATGACATCACAATGTAAGAAATCATGTAAAAACAAATGCGCGTTTTAACCACTCTGTTCTTCACATTAATGTCCACAAGGTGTCTTTTCGTACTAAACTGATGATATTCTACAAATTTGTAAATCACATTTTTCCCTATCTCATACCGGTTTATAGATAAGAATTCTAACTTCGCAGAATATAGAAGCAGCCGTTCCGAAGTTAAGAGGATGGCAAGGGACTATTGGTCGCCATATTGAGAAAAGTGATATTAAATGACCATGTGTGTGTGGCTGTGCGTATGATATTCGTGGTGTGTGTTGTGGTAGTAATGGCCGTGGTATTATTGATACAGTAAGTATTGTTGTGTGTGTGTGTGTGTGTGTGTTGTATTTTTGACAACTTGAAAAACAAGAGTTTAAAATACATTCGCGAACATATAATAATTCACTCATATGTTTTACAAATTATCAGAAATGTTATATTTTTGAAATATATCATATAGGTACTTTTTTCAAAGATGTAGTAAAAAAGTTCACGTTTGCATTCCACTGGCCAATGAAATGTTCATGTACCATCGAAGATGAAACGATATCACTATGAGTGTTATCTAGAAATGCATGGAACATAAGACTTTTATTCAAACCCCAAACTTTGTCTTAAAACAATATCCAAATTTTGTAATGAAAATAAGAGCGCATTAAATAATACTACCATTTTTTTCCGAATGTCAAATGAAAAAAAAATTGTCTGAGTTGGCTGGTCATATTTTTTTTATAAAAATAACTGTGGGATCAATTTTCTCCAATCAGAAAATTTATTAAATTCAGGATCAATGTATCAGTCAGTTGTACACGTTGAGAGTTGTTGCAATATGTTATGTTATTATAATTATTGTTGTATGTATTTATAAACCTCATGCAGAATGCATTCAGACGAGCATCATTTTATTTTTTGGTGTTTTTTTATGTTTTTGACTATATATATATATATACGTTTGTGCTCGTGTGTAAGAAACGAAGAGAGAAAGATTAAAATAAAAAGTACCACTTATATTTTCCCAAATACAAAACTTCCGTCTTTGCTTAAATAATTATTCAGTCTCCAAAGCATGAATTAATTTCTTCCGAAGGTAAGTCCGTCTGAGTCATTAGAATGAGACGCTTTTAATCTTCCTTTGAGACTGACTCCAGAAGCTCACATGCGTTACTAATCTCACAAATGCAAATGCGATTCAGAAATCATTCCTTGACCCCTTCATCGAATGCGAAAGCGTCTAATTCGAAACGCTCGATTAAATCTGAATATATTCTCATCGCTGAACTCGAAGGTTCTAGGAATGAAAATCAAATATTCTCTATGATGCGATTTTAAAAACAATGACGTAATGATTTAAGTTGAAAGTTTGAAATGATCAGATAAAGGATTTTTATGAAAATGTAGCGAAGTTGTTAAATTAACTTTTCAAATACGTATAATTTTTACTTATTTAAATGAAGCACAAATTCAAAACCCAAGGGTTATGTGTATATTGACAAAGAACATTTCATGTATCACAACAACGACGATTTTCATATAACATTCTGAAATTAATTAAAATTACTTTTAAAAAAACGAGCCTTCACAACGGGAAAACTTGAAATTTTCGAGTTGGCATTTTAAATAGATATTATATGTGTGTGAAGGAGAGAGTAATAAAATATTGCTATATATAAGCTAGGATTTCCAAGAAATGTTCTAATCGTACAATACTTTGTTGATTAAAACCAAGCACCATCATTTCAAAACACAGATATATATGTGAAGTTGCTTTATGTAGAAATTTTCCCCGTTTGTTTAAATGATGTTAGACAATTATATCGCGCGTTCCTAAATTCCCTTGCCATGCACACTAAAGTCCCTTGTCACCCTCTTAATTTCAGAATAGTTGACACTATATTCATAAAAGTGGCGTTTAGTAAACATGTGCTATTGAATGAGACCACATACAACGCCACCTGGTGGAAAACTGCGGAGTTAGCATTCTTATCTCGAAAACGAAACAAGACAGGGGGAAAAAGTGATTTACAAAGTTACTGAGCATTATCAGTTTAGTAATAATGGACATCTTTGGAAATTAATGCGAAGAATAAAATAGTCAAAACTAGCAATTGTTTTTTTCACGATTTCCTACACTGTGACATCACGAAACTTGATGGGAAGGAGAAAGGATTATCTTTCTGGTAAAACACGACACCGCAATGTGCCACAGTGGTATCGCTTGTGGTATCGCATATGCTCGTTTTAGCAGTTTTTTTCCTCGCATTACTCTCCGCAAGGTGTCTGTTCATACTTTTCATACTAAATCGATTATGCTCCATAACTTCGTAAATCACTTTTTTTCCCTGTCTTGTTCCATTTTCGAGATAGAAATGCTAACTCCGCAGTTTCCCGCCAAGTTGCGCCGTATGAGATTTTATTCAGTAGCGCATGGCTACTTTACTATACTAAGACACCACTTTAATGAATATAGCAGTAACTATTCCTTAGTTAAGAGGGTGGCAAGGGACTTTATTGGCATCCTGTATATATATATATATGTGTGTGTGTGTGTGTGTATAAAGATGTATTCTTTATGAGATCAATAGTTTTATTAATCATCTTGCTGTTAAATATAGTTTCTCAGTTCAAGCATTTAATGAATATAAAGAGATTGCTGCAACTCGTATGGGATTGACAATAAATGAACCTAAAATCAAGTATATTCCTGCAATGAATACACCATCAAGCGTTACACTTAACTCTTTAAAAATTGACTCTCATGAGTTTGAAACTGTACCATGATCTAATTACTATAGATTTCTGGTTAAGACCAAAAATTACATTATCTCTCAGATCCAAATAGTATTTCACTGGCCAAAAAAACGTTCTTTGTGCTTCATTGGGGTCCCGTTCTCTCTTCAGAAAGGCATAGTTTCATATTTATAAGACTCTCATTAAACCGGTCCTAATGTACGATGCGGGAAATAGGCCACTAATGAAAAATAGAAAATACAAAATTGCAGTTTGTGAGAGAAAATTTCTCAGAACTACTCTCGGTGACGTCAAAGAAAATGACATTTAGCAAAGACGTTTTACTTCTGAAATTCATAGAGTTTTACTGAGTCTGGTATAATTAAATGCATTAAAGTTAAGTGAATAAACTGCGCTATACATATTGTTAAAATGGATGGAAAAATTCAGTAAAGATTTTAGTTACAAAGCCCTTAACTAGTAGGAAAAGAGGAAAACAAAATCTATAGTGGCTTGATTCTGTTAAATCAGAAATTAAGGTGACTGAGGAGAGGAACTGGCAGACTAAGGCAAAAGACACGGAATTTTCAAACGAAGACTTTGATCTTCCCTGGGCTGTTGAGTCAAATATAAGGAAGACGATGATTAAATTTTAAAAGATTACTAGGGTTAGATTTTCAAATAATATGATTTTTGAAAAGTATTTTTTAGTAAATTCTGTAATTTTGTACATTCATTTAATCAATCAATAGATAAACGGCAATACATTGTTCACAAAATCATATTATATAGACATGAGCATTATAAAAGTTCACTGTTATAATTTCTTACGTTTTAAAATAATTTTGTAATTGAGTACTAATGGGTTAAGGTTATTAAGTTTATGTTTATTTACTTTGCTTTAATACATTTGAAATCTTGATTAATCTTGTTTTACGCCTTTATTAATAATCCAGTTACTGAAGTCTGATTATTGGATTCCGAAAACTGGTTGTAGCACACATTTCCCATTCTAAAGCATTGGATAGTATTTATCTTATATTATCTCCATTTTTGTTTCTGGTTATTTTTTTTTTTTCTTTTCTCTTGCGATATGCTATTTTTGAGTAGTTTTGTACTTAAGAAAGTTGTACTTTTTAAAGAATTGTTTATTTATGTTTTTATTACAATTACTATGTTTATTTTGTATTTCAGAAATTGTTAGCTTTTTCTTTTATTATTACATGTTGTATATTTTTTTATTTGGAATAATTTTTTTAAAAATTTTACGAGGTTTTCATAATTAACTGTATTTTTCATTTAATTCAATAATATTCATTTTTTCAGTTTTAATAAATTTTTCATATTTCGGCTTAGAGTTTTTAATCTGTGTTTTAATATGTGTGTGTGATATTGTATAATTATAAATTGTCTAATCAGCATTAATATATTAATATTGACATTCCTTTATATATATATATATATATATATAATATGAATATATTTTCATGGAAATAATTTTGATTGCAGGAGGACATAGCAAGTTTTCAATTCGTGTTTATTTTATAACTTACAAATAACGTTATTGGTGATATTTAGGAAATCAATTCGAAAGCTTTTTTTGTGTATATGTGATGTTATTTGTGTTACTTTATGTTTAAAAGCGAAGATTTCTGTGTTAAAGAATTAATGTAATGGATATTTTCTAATCTAAGTTGAATAGCTTGCATCAATTATTCTTCAATTTAAGTAAATAAATAAATAGTTTCTAATACAGCAATTTTTTTAAGAATTATTTCAAAACACATTTATGTTTTATCACTTCTTTTCTCTTCAATATTCAAATTTAAAGAAAGAGTACGAATTTTCTTTTACACAAATATGATATTTAAATGCAAAATATGAATTTCTAAAAAAATAAATTATCACTTTATTATTAATAGTCATAAATCTGTAAATCAATTTAATAATATGAGATTCTAGAATAGTCTTTTTTGCACTATGTTTATTAAATATTAAGAGCTTATGTTTTAATCAAACTTATCAATTTAGATAATTTGCTTTATAAATATGTTATATCTGACTGTTTACTCGAAAACCGTTTTATAGGGAATTATTGATGCTGCGAATATTAATGCACTCGGAAATGTTTAATACTGAAGATAATTATTCGTACAATTAAATACGGATACGTATTAAAGGGATACCACAAATTTCATGAACAATACTTTAAATTTATATTTAATATAAAATTTATTGCCTTACATTCATGCACAGTTTATTAAATGATAAAATGCTTAATCGTTCAGAATTCTTAATGCAAACGAAATAGGTACCTAATTAAAATTGTAAGCGTTATTGTATTTCATCTATCATATGCTAAAAATGGAAATAACTTACGGGTGATTTCTTTTAGATTATGAAGAGACTATAATATTTCTTATATGACGCATAAAATGCAACATATCACTATTTATTTATTTTTAAAGATTTTTCAATTCCTTTTACATAAAATATTCGAAATCTTCTGAGTATAAAAACAACACTGTCGAAAGATTGTCTCCCTAAATAAAATAAGCTTTAAATTCAGTTACCAAATTTTAATGAAGTTACACATGTAACATATATTTGCTAATATCTCAAAAAACAAGCAAATATTATCAAAATTCAAACAATAAAGCCAATGGAGATAATAAAAGTTCATTAAAATCTATTGTTTACGTATTTTTCAGGAATGACTAAGCCATTCATACAGCTTAAGAATTGCGTGGATAATATTAATAAACTAATAAATTTATTTAGCTTGATAATAAGAATATTAATATAAGTACATTTTTCCTTCTTAATATTTCCAAAAGATAACAAGTAGCAAAATTTAGGAAATATAATTTACAATTAAGATTTTTTTTATAAAAAAAATGTCCAAGAATATTACTAGTGACTCATGTTTCATAAAACAAAACGATAAGATGAAATCATAGATAACGAAATTTTTGTTTTCCTATTTATAAGCTTTTCATATCTCACTTTTTCGAAAACTTTTTGGATATATTGGAAAGATTCCAAATTTTGAACCTTCATATAATAAAACTGTATCAAAAACCATTATTTTAAATTATAAAGTAACGATTCTAAAACAAATTAAGTAAGCTAAATTTTAAATTAGTAATTAAATTTTGTTTATTGTTCAAAATTGTATTTAGTTTACCTATTCTATTATTGTGTAACAACTGACTATATAAGGGTGGTATTAGAGATTAAATCTTATCTATATCAATATATTAGAAAAATTCATTCATTTATTTTTCCTATAAAAATGCTTTCACTCAGTTTCTTTCTTTTTCTATAATTATAAGCTCTACTCTAGTTTATATAGTTTCTGTTAAAGGTGTTTTCATTGCCAGATTATAATAATATTTCTGAATAAAATAAAATAAGCTGTTACATCACGTAAAAATGATGCAGCTATTTTAATGTAGATCAATCATTTAAAATAAATATGTGTGATTGTAAAATAAGTAAAATCACACATATTACCAGACATAAATTATTATGAAGATGCAGTGGTTTTTTTGCATCAAAAAATGTATTGCGTGTTTAATACTTTGTTAACGTCGCTACCGAGGGCTGGAAATAACGAGGCTGTCTGGAAACCCTATACAAAATTAATCTACACTTCAACGGGAAGTATTGGAGTTTCGAAATATTTAACGTGCATCAGTTCTGCTACTCAGTGGATCTTTAGTGGTATAAGGATTAGATCCTATGATTCGACTAAAACAATATTGACTGTGAGTTCGCTATAACCATTAAGATACCACGGTAGGAAACATCACATTAGAAGCAACATGAGTTCACAACTGGGACTGTCTCCAAAAGGAAAGAAAATTAATTTAACTTTAGACGAATTCATATAATTATTAATATTTATTATAATCTGATAGTGCTGTTTCAAAAAGATTCTGCTACGAAGGTGGTTCAAAACGGTCTTCTATTTGAAGGCAGATGGTATCATTAATTTGAAATCCTCTTGCCATTGGGTGATGTCATCTGTTAAATGGAGCCGAAACTGATTTTGCATTGATTCATCAGTTAGTTTTGTTTGGCAGTCATTTGATTTCAAATCACTGATGCACCAAATCACTGATGACCAACTTGACTGATGTGCCGTCAAGTTGTCATCTGCGATGATTAATGGATTCATCGTTATACATAGAAACCAGGAGGAAATTGAAACAATTGATTGCTTCTAATGAATCT
>BMAW01035594.1:108178-202904 GCA_019974015.1 Nephila pilipes | reverse complement strand
CTTATTCATTAATCATATAGTTAAGTTTTAATACCACTAATATTCAACTCCATAGGTAAAAGAGTCATCTGAAAATAATTTCTAAACCAGATCAGCGCGTGCTTGCATATTGTACGATCCCTTATTTCAATCATAATTTTTTTTTTATTCGTCACAATTGCATAAATAACATTTTCTCATTATCCAGATATTGTTTTTCTTTGAGTGATACTTTGAAGAAATTAATTGATATACCTGTTTAACCTAAATTTAAATTAACAATTTTATGTACTTTTCTTGAGATATTTTTTCAAAAGATGAATTTAATTTCTCTTTGTATTTTGACTATATATATATATATATGCCCCCTCGTATATGTACATAATTTGAATAGAAACAAAAAACATTATCGATAGATCGTACAACTGACTTTCATGAGCTGTATTGAAATGACAGCAGTTGAACATCTTAATCATTCTTTTAACAATTAGATGCAACGTGAATTTTAAGGTGATAAACATATCATTTATTTTAATAAGAGAGTAAGTTACAGAAATAATTTGAAAAATAGGATACTTATATCATTATCTCAAATCATTCAAATCCAATCAGTATTTATGGGAAAGAAATCAAAGAACTATAAGCAAGGTCACTTCATTTAAATAATTGATAATATTTCCATTTTCAAACACTTTGATAAGTAAATGGAAGATTAAATATCTTAAACTTGCTAACTGCCTTTTAATCCCCGTGGATTTCTGATTTTAAATATTATCTTCAATAGTGCCTAATCTTCTGACTATATTAAACTATTAAAACTACTAAATAAAAATATGAAAGGGAATCCCATATTTACAAATATAAGATTCCTTGAGTGATCCTGTCATCTAAGCTTTCTTTAGTCTAGATATCAGTGGTGGTATAAAAATTTAATGAGTCCCATCCAAAAGGTAGAACGAAACTCAACGTTGTAAATAATTCTTTTTTTTTCTGTAAAAAAATGAGATTGAAATTTCTCATATAATCAGTTTTTTCTCCAAACAAATTTAACTAAGACACTGAACTTGTTTGATTAAAAACGAAATACAAAATATATGTCAATAAAAGGAAAAGTTTTTAAGTGTTTTAAAAGTTTAAAAGTTTTTACCTCAAAATTGCAATGACCAAGAAAAGCAAAACATTTGGTACAATGAACCTATAAGTATTGATTGTGAGATCCTTGAAAGTATTTTGTTTTTCGAAATTCACTTTAGATTTTATTTTCAAATGTAATGTTAAAAAAACAGGTTTCTGTACACTGAGCATAAATCAAGCTCATGTTAGATCACATGAGGTCCCGATCTTTCATTTATTCCTTGCATATTCATGAAAGTTTTTGAAGAATATTATAGTTATTCATTAGTTTGCTCTTTGAAACTGAATACAGTCTTTTAGTGATTGTTATATTTAATCGTTTTTATTTTTTTAATGTATAATTATGATTCTGTTCCAAATAAATCATTTTATAATGTTACCCAACGAGCAATTTAAGAACCTACAATTAAAGCTTTTTTTCAACAAAACTCTCCAAATTCTTACAACTGGATCTGTGGTATTAATAATCCTTTTCTTCAAAACATTTTTTCTTATTCCTCAAATCCCAAAATCAAACGTCATCGAAATGTAGTCTTAGACAGTATAGTATTCGTTTTGTACGCTTTTCATTGCTTCATATTCCATTTGAAATATGGTGGTTGTAATATTCACTCTCTAACTACTAAACTTAGGTTCAAATCAAATAAATCTTTTCATCCGCTTTCCTTTAACTTTCTGTTTAATTAAAAATTGTACTTTTCAAACTTATTTTCTTGAAATTAGTTTTTTCTAATTTGTTTCGTAATTTTATTTCATGTTTTAAAGAGTTTTTAATAATGTTTAAACAATATTTTTGCACAATCTGCGGGCTAGATCCCAAACAAAACGTCATAAGAATACGATCTTGCGCCATCTGAGAAATCCAAAATTTTTTTTTAGAAGTCTAAGCTATAGTTGTGTAAATTAATTAGTTGACGTCTGATGATTTTTTTTTTCTTTTTTTTCTTGAGAATAATGCCAAAAAGTGTATTTGGGAGATTTTTTTCTGTAATTTTAATACCATTTCATCCAAAATTATTTCAATCCAAAGGACATATGGTATTTATACTTTAAGTGGAATGAACATTCAGCCCTCTTCAAAAAAGAATGAGGAAAACCATTAATTAGTAGATTTTATTTAAATTTTTAAATGAACTGACAATTATCGTGAATTTTCAATACCCTCGTCATCCATTCTCATTTAAGATTTCCCCCCCTCTAAATATATCTTTGATACCTATTTCGTCACGATCTATATTTGTGAGTATTTATTATTCTTAATAGATTCTTTAAGCGATAGATACAATTAATCATGTGTTTTTTTCCTTCACTTTAATATTATGTTAAAATATTTTTATAAAAAATTAATTGAATTTTATTTTTAATAATCATGGTGAGAAAAATTGTTACTTCAGTTTGCAATATAATAAAAGAAGAAATATTTTGAAAACATTAGCTTCCAAACGGATTTAGTACATATGTATATGCATATAGCATCGTTCACTTAATTTGATATTCAACTTTGTATGTTCCGTCATCTATAGCCCTCGAGTTACTTCTCACAGTGATATTAATTAACACTCACTCTCATAAAAAACATGGCTAAAAAGACGGTTTTTTTTTTTTTCCTTTCTTGAAATAAATTTCTTTCTGTTCCCTCATGAAAGTTTTATTGTGCCTATAAGCTTTTTTCCTCATATCACTTTTCTGTATTATTAAAATATTTTACTTTTACACAGATGCATCTATGGTGCTTTGAGATGGTTATTTTGTTCAATAAGGTTTGAAAAGCTTCTAATGAATTACGTATTTGCATTCATATTGTTGCAGTCTTAAAGAAACTACATCCAACTAAACAATAAAATGGTTAATGGTTTTCTATTAGTGATTAAGACAAACATGTTCTTAATCAAAGTAAAATATAGAACATAATGTTATTAAAAGATAAACCCTAGAATAAACATTATTTCAGTTACGTTTCAGAATGATTTGGTGGTTAAATTAACGCTTTTATTTGAGATTATTTTTTTTATTTTCTAAAATGCTCATAATTTAATAACATTATTCTGTTTTGTAAGCTTATTTTTCTTAATCTTTACAATTGTTTCACTTTATTAATCGTAAAAGGTAGACGAGAAAACTGATGCTTGCATTTTAAAACAAACTATAAACTACGAATTTAAGAAACCATTTTCTCAAAAGAAACACTTTTCAGTATAAAAAAATTCAAATGAATAAATTAAAAATGTTTACAATTAAACAATTATGAAGATTAAATTTTTAAAAGTCTCAAATGAATCGTAGTAAGCGTCTTAAAATTATTTTAGTATGATTTGGCTATAAGCATTTTTAAGCTGTAATTATATCAAAGTAATTTAGAAATGGAAGTAAATTTAAATATTTAAATTCAAAATGTTTTTAAAATAAAAATAATTAATTATCAGAAAGACAAATAACATTTCATCTATAACAAATGATAATAGCTAATTTTATGTGTAAAAAGGATTGTTTTTAATTTTTTATAAATTTTTGTTCAAAAAAGAATTTAAAAGGAATTGTAGTAAATACTTTAAATAACAAGATGTCTTTGTTTGCAAATTATCTTTAAGAAATTGATCTTTACTTAGTATATTCAAAATCAAAAATTGTAAAAAAAAAATTCGTATGGAAGTTTAAAAAATTAATATTTAAATTTTTATGTATTTTTAAATTTAAAATGTTAACTAATATTTTTTTAAAGGAAGCATACATAAAATATTTAATTATAAGCAGTTTTATCTCAGTTTATATTTTAATAGAAATATTTATGACTCATTAAAAAAAATTACATAAAATTCAAACATTTTTCATAAGAACTTTATTTTAGAAAAATGTTCCTAAATAATGTTTTTCATTTAATACAATTCACAGACAAAAAAAATTGTGCATAGGATAAAATTTGTTCAAAAATAATTTTATGCCGTTCTTGATAAACTTGTTTTTTATAAGTATTTCCAATAAATATAAAAAAACTCCAGTAACAATTTGCTTTCCAAAACAAACATTTAATTAGTATTTAAAGTTAATTAAAATGTATTTTCAATGTTTATTATATTTTATAGAAAATAAAGTTACTTTATCTACATGCATGAGTTTTTTTTCTCAAATCGACATCCTTTTGTTTTAACTATAAGTGTAGGAAATTAGAACTCTGACATTTAATTCTTAAAATAATCGATGATTAGAAATACTGTGATGTTTTGATCTGTTTAAAAGTGTAAAGCAGAAAGATATGAAGTAAATAATATAAATTTACAGTTTCAACACATCTTTCTCAAAACAATATGAATTAATTCAGCTTGTGAGAAATTTGCTCCAATTCTTAAGGAATTATTACATTGTTATAAATATTTAATTCACAAGATGTGTAAAATTTTCAATACCAATTTATTCCATTCATTGAAAATTTAAAATGTTCTTACAGTTTTTTCCTTCCCTTCCTGGCATTTTCCCGAGCACAAGAAGTGAATTTAATGCTGAAAATAAAGTGGGAAACTTCAGTAAAAGCCACACTCAAATACTTTCAGCTAATATATAGGCTTCAACAAAACCGAGTTAATCCAAGCATGCCGAATAGCCTATTCGGTGTATTCTTCTTAAAGTTTGAAAGTTTATGGCGGCTGAAGAGTAAAAAATCAAAAGCAGAAAAATTTAAGAACCCACTTTTGGACAAAGGAAATTAATCAAAGTTGGATTATATTTAAGAGCATGAGAAAATGGAGGTCCATAGATAAAAATATATTTACTGGTACTACCTTTCTCTGTAGTACTTTTACTTTTTTTCATAAATATTTCTTAATAAAGATTGTGCATCAATAAAGTTGATTTTTTGTTCCATGAGAAAGGAGTTAAGATATGTTTTTACTTCAAAAAGTTATTTTTACGTGAAATATATTACAATAATATTATTAAATAAAACAAATATTGCGAATTTGTATGCATAAGGCTACAGAATGACAGAAATAAGGCTACAAATGAATAAATCTTTTAATTTATTCTATAAATTAAAAAATTTACTTTTTGACAAATTAAGGGAACCTAATTAAGAATATGATCCAAATATCTTTTGCAAGAAACTTCTAAATTACAAATTCCTTTTAATCTAATTATCTCTGGGGAAGAACTATTGCCTAATTTACTTATAATTTAATTATGCTTTAGTCATTTATTTTAAAATTAATAAAGTTGCAATCAAGGAACTTTAATTTTGGATATAAAATATGCTTCCAACTGCTACAAACGCTAATTTCAGAATTTTGTTCTAATGAGCCTTATATGGTGAATAAAGTAACACTGACTGTATTAAAGAAAATTTAAACTGAAAAAAAAATATTTTATTGTAACGTGAAATGTGCTTTATAGGGTTTGTGGACTAATCACATTAATTTTTAAAGCAACAATTTTGTTTCTTAAGTTAATTTTCCAATATCACTCTACTCCACACTGTTTCAATTTTCTGAATAAATGTAAATCACCTTATTCTTTTATCATACATACCAAAAGATCAAAATCCATAAAAAGTAGGTGCTCCACAATAAACCAGCATTTTGAAGAACATTTGCATAAATTTCAAGTATTTTTAAACGTACCACTCCATTCTAGTTATATATTTCTCTTCAATTCCTATAAAATATTTAAAGGAATTGAATTGGCACCGACTCTAGACCTTTAAGCCAATAAAACAACACTTTCGAACTTTTTCGAGTGATACCCCATTGCTTAAAACGGTAATTCAATGACACACTTATACAATATTAAACTATATAATGAAAAACTAACACGATACCAGCAAAAGATTCATATATAAGTCAAAAAAGTATAGGGAACGAAGCTATAATCTACCAATAACTACTTTTAATACGGAATGATCTTACAAATATTTAGAACTATTTGTTGGAATATGTGTTCTATGATTTTAAACATTAATCATACTTTTCAAAGCTCAGCTGCCAAGAGGGTGAGAGTAGGTCCTAAGCGCCTCTTAAATTTGCTTTGGTCAAAAGAAGCCCTCTTAGATTTCTTCAACTTCAACCGCCATGATGTTCCAACCGTCTTTAAACCACCTCTGCAAAAGATTATGGGTATAGAGGTACTCGGGACGAATGCTGGCCATAACGGGGTGAATGTGACTAAATTTTTTTTTTGAACAGTCAAGACAGTCAGAAAATCCGTCTTAAACTGTGATTTCTTTACCGCGCATAAATTCATTCAAAGCAAAACAATGACTGCGTGCAATTCATCTAGGTGAGAATTTTTTTATAATTTCTAATAATAAAATATGCCTGAATGTATTTCAGCTAAGATTAGGGATCATTTACAGAGTTTGGTAGGGCGAGGTCATAAAAAGTTTTCAGGACGTAACGAAAGACTAAATTCATTTTGCTCTTTTATCCTAATGCTGCTGACTTTGACAAATCACCTGAGGAGCTAGAGCTTGAATTTATTAACACGCATTCAGATCAAACTGATAAATAAATGTTTAATAATGTGACATCAATTGACTACCACAAATATTTGCTGAAAAATTTTCATGTAAGAAAAATTTGCCAGGAAAAGGATCTCGATATTTAGGTCTACATACATTTCTGAGAAAAAAATTTCTTCCTTGAAGGTCAACAAGAGAAAATGTGGGTGTTCTTTGATTTACATTAACTTATAGGCTATGATGAGAATTTCAATCAACAAGCAATCTCTCTCCGTATTTCAAAAAAGTTGCAGAAAAATTTGATAGGTTACATTAATCTCATTAAAACTTACTCTAAAATTAAATGCGCTTGGAGCAGCAGTTAATATGAAATTTAAAAAAAAATGAATAAAACTTCCACAATTTAATCTAATTTAGATTAATAAAATTTTCATGATACAGTTTATACCTTTTCAGAAATGCAGAGTTAATTAATGAAAGCAATTATTTTAAATGAAGCGGCCTGCCACGAGTTTCATCAAGTGGACCCCTTGCCAAAACAATTGCTTACTAATGCACTAGAGAAACACAATGGTCCAGTGGCTGTAGAACCCATTATTAATAACCGTTGTCAGATAAAAGCGACATAAACCAGATGGCCAGTCAACGTCTTGATACTCATCAAAAACATCTTAAAGATATTTAAAAAAAAAAGAATTACAAGCTGAATAAGATATCACGAAAAATCTTTGTGTCCGTTTTATTCAGGACAGAAATAACAACCCCAAAATTTTATAAAATCGCCAATCAAACCTTTGTCAATTGTTCCAAATAAAAACTTAAGACAATTGTCTTATATATTTCACTAATTAAATTGATATAGTACAAAATATTTCCACTGACCAAATAAACTATATGTAAGCAAATAAATTATATGGCCAAATAAATTAAATAACGAGGAGCATCACTTTTCTTTTGAGCAATAGAAGACGAGCAAAAAGTGATACTACGCGTTATTCCACTTGAAAAGTATATTATTTGAAATTTCGGAATACATAATACATTTATTTGAAGCATACATATTTTAATATAAGATAATCTAACCTAAAAATCTACATTCTGCGTGACTCATTAAATAATTGAGAAAATCAAAATGCCGTTTCATAACATATGAAATGTTCAAAAACAAGTTTTTCTTCCGTGCACAATCCAGATAGTTTACATAGTTAGTTAGAAGTTTCCTTAATAACTAGTATCTTGGGCTATTAATACGCTTGAAAATTTATTTAATAAAAGTTAAACTAGTACAATTGGATTTTATAATGGAATGTTTCTTCAATCTATCATATCTATTATTTTTATCATATAAAAATTAGCATTTGTTTTGATTCAAAACACTACTGAAATATTTTATTCAGTCACCATTTTTATCAGCAAATCACTTTATTTTCGCTTAGGAATCATCATATGATTATATCATTGATGAAACATTACATACCAAAAATAAATAACCAATCGAAATAAATAATAATGATATGATACGAAGGTCGTTCAAGAAATCCTTAGAAATTCCAAGAGATGCTCCTCGTAGCATCAAAAATGGTTTGTTTTTATTAATTATTAACTAAACAGATGTCTTCGTTACAATATTTCGAATTCGTGATCATGACACCTTTCACATCTTAAACATTCTTTATCATAATGAGACCATCTTCGCCTGTTTGGAAAAGATGCACTTTGAAATAACAATAGGTTTGGATTTTTTTTTTATTGATTTCTAGTGCGTAATGATGAATTGATATCTTCCCGACACTGAAAATGACGTTGATAACTCGATAAATAAAATTGTAATTCAATAAAATTGTGATTTGTCAAAAAATGACTACCAAATCATAACTAATTTGTAAATCAATGTCAAATTTGTTCTGTCTCCATTGAACAGAAGGCAACACACCGAAAGGTAATAACGAATTACCTTAATTCTGCCATCTGTCTTTAAATACAAGTAAGTTTTGAACCATTCTCATAATGATATTATTTCAAAGCTAAAGTCCAAGTTTTTGTTTTCCTTTTTTTTCTAAATATCTTGAAAAATTTCTTATACTTAACTATTTTCTGGCAGCAAAATAGTCTCTAAGAACTTTACAAATTCTTCACTTCTTACCACAATTACATTTCGAGTACTAATTATTTTCCGTATCGATAACAGCCTATTTACGAGACAGTTTAAACACTTCCAAACTCCTAAAACTTTAAGGAAAGCTAATTGTTTTCCTTTATACTTAAGATGAGATGAATTTATATAAAACCTCCTTTTTAAACACAGAAATTACGGTTAATGGTATGAAAATAAAACTCAAGTGTTTAACTATTCTCTAATACAAAAGAAAAAAAAAGTTTTTTCTCCCATACTTTAATGTGTCTACGCATTTTTAAATAGAGTATAATAAAAAGATTTCACCATTGGAATTATACAGTAAATGCAAAGCTTTAAATTAAACATTTAAATAAATGCATGAAATAAAACACGGTATTCTGAAAGTAAAAAAAACACGAATTCGTTTTCTCCTAGAAGTTAGAGATTTCTTCTAAAAGAATTTATGTTTAGAAGGAATTTAAAGACTTGAAATACTGATAAGATTTTCTCTAGAATCATTAAGTTTAGTTCTTTTGAAAATTCTAATCTTATTACGTAAAATAACTCGAGATGGTATTCAATTAAGAGATTAAACAAACAATATCATAAATAATAAATCCTGTTAACAGATATAACATAATTATTTGAAATCTGAAGAGAACTCGAGACTTAATTGAAAAATATTGTCTCCGTGGCCTTAGGTTTTTTTATTTTTTATCCAATGTTCAATACTCCTGTTGTACTTAAAAGCTACATGGGATCCCAATGTAATTTTTCTAAATAGTAGTTGGTGTGTAAAAAACTGAAAAAGATGGTGAGACAAGCGGAGATAAGACTAAGGAAGCAGAAGGTGTTATTCAGTTTTTCTCTGACAGTTAAGAGCTGCAATACTTGCAAATTCAAAAAGGTTCTACCGTGATTTTACGCTTTCAAAGAAATCATTAAAGAACTTCACTCATGTTCTGGTGATAAGATATATCCACGAAACACCATTGACAAAATTGTCTGTCGTAGTAGTAGTTAGTAGTAAAGGAGTAAAGTGATAGTTTTATATTGGGTTCTGACCAGGAGAGCTTGATGGAAACGATATTCGCACTAAGGCTTCATTTTCCTAGGAAATCATTAATAAGATTTCCTTTATGTGGCCGAGCATTATTGTTCCTAATTTAAAACTCATATTTTAAACCCTTGTGAAAATTCTTATATATGATTATAAGACTATGACGTTCGACTATGTTTGAGATTTTTTCTTCACTTAACCACAGGGACTTTTATCAATTTGAATTACGTAAAATTACAGTTTTTTCCCAACCAAAATAATACGTTATAAGGTAAATTAGATGAAGATATAAATAGAGTTAAGTGATTTAATTATAATCGATATGCAATTATAGAAAATGAAAGGTGATAGAAAATAATGACTAGGGGTTAGAAAATTATAATTGAGATAGAAAATCTCCAGCTAGCTTTGTGGATTGAAGGAAGATCCACTATAAATATTAAATGACGTAGCTACTGTTGAAGAGAGTTGTGAATTTGAGAACGAATGTATAGGTAAAATAGATTGCTTATTTAAATCCTAAATTAGGATTGTGAGTTAGGCTTGGATATTAGAGAGAGCGAAATTAGATATTCTACAATGATAATAATTAAAGAATCTGTTTTATTCTTGTATGATTTTGATTGAAGTTTAGCAGATTTTGATAAATATATTAGGTTGAGATTTGGCTCAAGAACCGAATAATGACGGACAAACGCAACAAGATCTCATCCCGTTATCTCTGGACGGTCACTGATTCTCTGTTTAACATGTGTAGGAGTGCAAGGCTCTCGATCCTCATATTTCTTCAAATGTCATCACATCTATACTACTAAACTGTCACATTTTATTATGTTTTATAAGATGATTTCGTGTTCTTGACTCTCTCCAGAAGTAAAAACCTTAAAATCAGATGTTAAGCTACCAGAATATATTGCAGTTCCAGATCTGTAAGAGCTATAATTATTATAGAGTCTTGACATTGTTTAAATAACATAGAGACTGTGTGTCTTGAAATATTCATACATTTTGCTGCTGCCATAGCTGTCTACTTTCATTTTAAGCGACCGATAACTCACTAATTCACAGATTCATTCAAATGATATATAGGAGTCATAACTATTTTTTAAGTCTTTACACTGAAAGTTGTATTGCAGAAATTCACTCAGATTTCACTTCGCTAAGTACATGATTCATCGCTGGAGGACGTGAGTCACTGAAAAATCAAAGAGTTGGTACTTCGAAAGTTGTGGCTGCAACGTTTATGCGCGTGCGTGTGTATTGCATTGTAACACATTCTCTCCGACAGTGGTGACAGTTTGTCAGGATTAGCATCTTTGGCTGACACAATTGCGAAAGTGTCGGAATTACATCCTTTAATAGATAATGAAAATACTATTTCTACTGGAGTCTCTAAGAACTGTTTTCAATGACATATCGCGTTTTGAAAAACTAAAAAAGATAATTTTTTTAATTAAGCAAACACGTCCCGAAACTGCAAATTCACAGCAATCACAGAAATTCTTTCAGTTCAGCGAAAAATTGTTCATGTAGTTTGCGAAACAGACAGCTTCATAAGACCTTTGGACATAAGGCCCACAAATGCATCCCATCTTGTAGTTCAGGAAACCTAAGCCAGACCGGACAGTCTCATCGACGTTGATTCTAGTACACAATTAAGACGCATATTTGTTTTTGATCTTAAAACTCGGATTAAGTTTTTGGTTGAAAGGGGTTCAGTTGTGTCAGTATATCCTGTTCATTACGTAAACAAAAATATCAACCCTAATGATTAGAACTTGTTTGTGGCTAATGACTCTAAGATTACGACTTAAGGTACTTTTGGATTTGATTTGAGTACCTTATACATTTCCGGAGATTTTCGAAGGTTAAACTGTGTTAGCGAAACAAATCGTCACCTATTGCGATACCCATTAATTCGGGATTTTAATCATGAGTTGTGCGGGAAAAAGAGTTTCTCTAAATTGGACTTTCGTAAGACATACTTATCCAATGGAAAAAGATGACATATCTAAGACCACGCAAATAACTCATACCGAGTTATTTTCGTATTTGTATATGACTTTTGATCTTAAAATGCAGTCCAAATGTTTCAATGTCTTATTTATGATAATTTGAGAGTATTAAATGGTTTTCTGTATTTTGACGACGTTCTGGTTGCCTCTACCAACTTTGAAACCCATTTGAAAGTCTTAAATGAAGTTTTTCATCATTTAAATCAAAGGAATTAGTTTGATTTTGAATATTAAGAAGGGCGTATTTGGTGTATATTAAATTACGTTCCGTGGTTGCGTCATTTCAGAAAAAGGAATCTCTCCACTTGAGGAAAGAGTAGAATCCTAAGTTTATTTTTCTCAACCTACTACTGATAATGCATCAAAGTGGCTTTTTGGGAATAAGCAATTTTTATAGGAGATTCATACTTCACGTTGCACATTGCAGAAATTCAACGCATTCTGGATGAATACCAGTTCGTTAAGGGAGAAATGAGGATTGTGACAAAGCTCCTATTAATTGGACTGACGGGAGTACCCCAGCTTTTCAAAAATGAAAGGATGCTATATGAAAAGCAGCAATTTGGGCTCACCCTCACCTGCAAGCTAAGATCTCTTTATATGTTGATATCTTACATTCTGGTTTGGGAAACCATTTACAATAATATGTTAATGTTGTCACAAATCCCTTTTTCTCTAAGAAGTTATTTCCTGCCTAGTGTAAGTATAGGGTAAGTGACTGCGAATTTCTTGCAGCATATTCTTCAGTATGATATTTCAGACATATGCTCTAAAGTCGTACTTTCTTCATTTCCCCGATCATAAGCCATTAACATTTGTATTTTCTCAGAAAAGCAATAAACTTTCACCTCGTCAGTAAAGATACGATGAATATTTCTCCTAATTTACAACGGAAATACGCTATGTTTCTGGTGTCAATAACGTAGTTGCTGATACTTGTTCTAGGACTGAAGAAATCCTCATGCTTAGAATTATTGATTATGGTGCACTGGTGAGAGCGCAGATCGACGATGAGATACTTGAAACACTTAAAAATTCAAATACTTTGAAAATTTTTATATCTCCTGATGTAGAGCTACTTTATGATATTTCTAGAGAGCACGTTCGTCCTTATGTATCAGAAAAGTTCCGTAAACTAGTTTTTGAATCCTTTAGTTCATTGTGGCTCTGAAGTCATTATCTAGGCAGTTTCCAAACATTTCGTTTCATTAAAAAAAGATTGTACAAGTGATGCTAAGAATGCTTGCTTTATCAAAAAAGGAAAATTTCTAGACATATCAAGTCTCCCATTGGTCAGAATGCAATTGTAAGACATGCTGACATGTTTTAAATTACTTATCCTTAGTCAGGTGTTCAATCAATAAAATAATTCTTGCAAGTAAACAGTCATTTATCCTTGAATAATCATTCAATAATTCTCAAAATAATCATTCGATAATTTTAGAAATATTCATATAATGCATAAAAAATAATCAGTAAAATCTAAAAATTATTAAATCGATTATCATAAAAGTAATCATTCAATAATCTTCTCAAACTATTAGTCAATAATCCTAAACCTCAAAAGTTTAAAAAAAAATCCAGAGTTTTTGTTTCTTTTCAGTTTTTGAGAAAAAATAAAAATATAATAAAATGGAAATTTTGCGCCATTTTATCGTCCTTCTTCATCCTTCAACCACCATGTCTCTTCTTCGTAGATGTGGTTCCCCTATTCATTATACATTGTCCATCCATTGTTCATTTCGCCGATGCATCTGAAATACATAGAGTTCTCTTTTATTCTCCAAGGTTGAACAAAAGATGGTAGGACATTTCTTCACTAATGAATGAAGATGTACTTTGTTTCATCCTTTCCTTCTCTGTGCCAACACCACAGATGTCGTAATACGATTTTTCACAGTTGTTACAGTTTTTAACTCTACTCTTTAATGAGACTGATAGGTTATCCGTGAAGGAGATCTTTCCCCTATCTCCAAGGTGTTGTGATGGGGTTTCAGATGCCATCCTTTCACTTCTTCATTGTCTAGTAGCTGTTTGAGATCTAAGCTTACTATTTCCTAACATTTTCCATAATCGTAAACTCTTAATACGCTCTTCACCGGGTATCCACAGGTGTTTCTCCAACCACTCGTTAAGAAACGAGGAAGACATCCGACATTTTCGAATACCCTGTCACATTTCTAGTCAAAAAGAATTCGTGATCACTTTCTGTTAGTCTTCCTGTACTCGCTGAAGTAGAATTGTTCCATCTTTAGAAAAGGGGATTTTTTCCTTTTTCTGCTGTGGAGATTGAATGGCCCTCTTCTTTGTCCTTCCTTGTAAGTATTTTGTAAATTTTCAGAACTTTCGGGTAATTATATGGGTTGATCCTTATAAATTCATTTAAATTGCAAAATCCTTGAATTATACGGAAAATGGAAATAATTCGCTTACTTTTTGAAGAATTGAAATTTGAACTTTCATGATTTTCTAGTTTTTCATAAACAGATAGTTCTCAACTCCCAGGATGCCAATTCACAAAGTAATGTTCTTTTGCATCTAATAAACACTTTAAAACACTGCTTAAATATATAAAAGGTATTTTATTCTTAAATAAATAAATATTACATTGGCAAAACATGCACATTTTGAGGTTATTTACTCCAGAGAAAACACGCAATAGCCCTAGCTCGCTACCTACTCTAGTGGAATGCATCTTAAACCCACAGAAATTTACTTCTGTACAATATGAAGTCACTCTATAATGAAATATATTTTATTTATTTTCTAATGCAAATAATATATTTAACTACAAAAAATTATTTTTATCTTCCTATTTGTGCATACCATATCAGGCATTGTGCACAAGAAATTAAGTTTCTCTAATTTTCTTTAAGGCATTCCATTAAAATTTTAGGTTACTTTGAAAATACTTCACACAAATTTAAATTAAACTATTTTCTTTATTCCAAATTTGAAAACGTCAACATTTTTTTTAGTAATTGACCAAATAAAAATAATTCCTATCCCTAATATTTTCATTATATTTATCCATTACATTTGCAGAATATATATCTTTATTATTTGTATGGAAATTAGTGAATTAAATAAACTCCATTAAATAATCCTACTTACGTTACTTCTCTAAAAACTACGAGATAAATTCAAAAAGCTATCACATTAGTATGGGAATTAAGTTATTAGGAGTAGTAAAAGGGAATGGAAAGAACAAGTTACTACAGTGCTTCAAGTGATTGTTTTATTTTTTTAGAAGTTCATGAATAGGACGCATTTCTCAGGTGCAAAAATAGACACCATTTCTATTCTTCCCCTTCTTTGGAGCAGATTTATCGGAAGTATCAAGCAGATTCGATTGGGCAGCGAATGTCTTTGATTTGGAAGCAAATAGCTGTCACTTCAAAACATAGAACTTCTAGAGAATTAACTTCGTAATTAAAAACTCACAAAGCAATTTAATATTTGTATAAAGATCACTAGAATAATACAAAAGTATATTACAGTGACCTAAGTACATTATTATGATTACTACTAAGTAAATTATTTACAAAATAGCATGCTATATATTAACATCAAAGAATTTCAACATTTTTTTCCAATTTTTTTAGTTCAAAATAATTATTTTGGATAGTAACCAATCAGCATTCTTTTTTTGGAATGTTTCAATAATCCTTAAAAATATAAATGCTCTTTAGTACAAAAACGATGCCAATTTTAACAAGAAAAGGAATCCAAATAAAGAAATCAGCGATAAAAAAAATCAAATTAATATGAATATATTAAAATTAAAGCAAATAGGATAAAATGAGAAAGCAATCAATAAATTATTAAAACAGACGAGTATAATCGTTTCCTATATTAAAAAAATGAAATAATTATTTACATATTAATCTTTCCTTAACGAATATTGTCATCAGTTATAAAAATGACCTTGATGGCATCACATGAATCAGAAGTTATAGACATTAATAATCCGTACTAAAAATATACAAGTGATGTTTTTTTAAAAAAAAATTAGTGCTCAAAAGAGAATTGTGTTCTAAAGAGTTACGCATTTTTTCTAACAGTTGTAGATTTAAAAAAAATGTGTTTTATTTCAATTAATTAATCACTGTTTTTAAGTATCGTATTTACACATTTGGAAATATTTGAATATTAGGCTAGGTAATTCTATGTATTTAAGCCGATTCTTCAAATGAATTAATTTAAATACCTAAAAATGTTTAAGGAGCCTTAATACTATAGAATTTTTAACTTATAAGATTTTAATAAAATAATTCCTGCAATAGTTTTGTTTCAGAAAATAATTATGCATTTATATATAAATTATAGAAAATCAGGATTCATTTAGTGGTAAATATGACTGCTGATTTAAAAAACTCTTCAGGGTATTTTGTTCCTTTCATTAGACAAAAATCTTATGCTTAACTTCTTGAAAGAAAAATTCGGAACGAAAAATTCACAAAAATTTCATATTTCAAAAAATGACTGGCAAAACAAATATTACTTCAGAGAAAAACCATTTACACGTTTTTACTTCTTAAAATGCTTTAAACTACCGTGCTTTAAAGAAAAATATTAACAAAAAATCTCTTCGGTTATAAAATTATGCACATACATTAATGGTCTCTTTAAAATTTTATTTTTATTTCTAAAAAAAGGAGATCTACAAAAACAGATTATTAGAAAACACAAAGGCTTTCTTAGCAGTTGAACAGTAATGAAAACTTAATGAGAACCCTGTGGTTAGCTCAAAATTTGAAGAAAAACTCCAGAAGTTAACAAGTATTCAATGCCAAAAAATTTTTACTTAAGCATATTCATCTAAATTTCATTTCAAGTGTAAAATATAATAAGAATACTTAAGCAAGCGATTCACATTCAAAGTACGTGATTTTAAAGTAAATATGCAAATAAATTCATTGAATAAAATTCATTAATTCTCAGAAAAACTGCACAAAGATAAGGATTGCTTTTAAAATTTTACTATTTTTTTTTTTACTTTAAACTTGAAATTATTCAATGCACAGCTTGAACAAAATACCAAAAATACATTTAAATATGCTAACTGCATTAAAAACACTTTAATTGAACTGCATAAATTGTTAAATCTAAGTATAAATGAAAAGAGATTATATACTAAAAATGATTTATTACTTTCAAAAATAATATTATAAAAATTAGAAATTTTATAAAAGTTAGCAAAATACTCCATAAGCATTAATAAATATACATATTTTGATTTTAAAATAATAAAGCAGTTTTACATTTGTTTAAATTCTTTTAGCCTAATATATTCTGAAACAAATTTTATATTTTCATACACTTCAATTGAGAGCTATTCGTAATTCTAAAATATGAGAGAGTATAATTAACAGTTAAAATTTGAAAGTGGTTTAAATTTAACAATATATTTTCTTCTTTTAAGTATTGAGTTAATGTCCTGTAAATGTTTTCTTTATAATTTTATTTGAGTCACATTTTATTTAAATCAAAAATGGAGATATCAACAACTGAATATTTCATTTTGTATATCACAAGTTATTGTGTTGTAAATGTTTCATTTATAATGATACTTGAGTTATATTTTATTTAAATTAAAAATGGAGGTATTAGCAACGGAATCGTATAAATAAATGCAAATAAAAATCTGTGAATTTCTATTATATTTTATTCATATTTGCATTTGTTTAAATCTGATAAATTAATAAAATATATTTTTATAAATCCAAAATTCCTTAGTGTAACAAAATTCATTCTTCAAACATGGTATGCAAGTATGAAACATCTTAATCATTGTTTATTTCATTCCCATCTTATTCCTAAATCCAAATCATGCTACCACAACCGCATCGTTATCCGACGCAGAATAGGATTATATAGGATAGGATTGCAGATATCTAATTATTTTTCCAGACAACTGTCAGCTAATTAGGAAGGGGTATCGTGAAGTTTTAATTATAACTAAACAATAACTGAAATATCTGGATAAAAGGTATTCTGCACATTAATTGATCCTTATGTATTCGTACATAATGAAACAGCTATTAACGTTCATTTGTTAGGTTTCAAAATGCCGTAGTTTGAAATAACCGGCCGTATCGTAAGATTTTAATTATTATCCAGGGGTATAGTAAAATGTGTTGTATAATTACTAAAACTAATGGAGATAGAACTTTTTATTTAATTTTATATGAAAATTTACTTATTCTTCTTACTTGTCTACATAGTCACCATACAGATTAATAAATTTCTCCCAAAGATTCTTTATTTTTCGAAGGCCATCGTTGTATAGAAAGATTTATCACTTATTTCTTACATAGTGCTGTGTTTCCTACTTCAATCTACGACTTCCTGAAAACAAACAAAAAAAAACTTTAATAGCTATAATTTACAATATTATCTACATAAGGATCAATTAATATACAGACTAAATTTTGTTCAGATATCTCGGATATTTTTTAGTGATAATTGAAACTTAACGAAAATCCCTCGTAAATGTGAATTATAATTTTTAATCAAAAGAAATATCTTAATTCTAACAATTATTGCGATACGTGAAATAGAGTGTTTTTTGCTATACAAGGTATTTAAATTCTCCTTTTTTTTTCGGGAAAGCAGACTTCGAAATTTGGATTCTCAACAAATGGCATAGAGTAAATGTGACTAAATTGAAGGAAAATTAAACTTTGATGATAATACTGAAAGGTATAAATAATCAGGATTTAATGAGCCCCTTATAAATGAATAAATTATTGAATTTATTATCCTCCTTTTATTTGAATGAAAATGTTCTCTTACCTTTTCAGCTTCACAATTTCTTGTAAAGTTTCAACTATTCAAGCGTTTCTGGAATTTAACTTTTTTTCCAAATCTTGTTCGATTTCTGGAATCAAATTTTTCAATAAGGAATAATTCATTCTTTAAATTAAATACTAATTTTTCTAAATTACAATTTATAAAATAAAATGTTACAAAGGAGGGGAAGAAAATATTACAGATTTACTTTTGTTTCTAATCAGTTGTAGTTTAAAGGATCAGTTTAGTTTCATTGGTTTTATTTTGATGATAATACTTTTAATTTACGTATCGAAAGCATTTGAATATGATAATTGAATTTTGCTATTAAAAGCAAATACATGATGACTATTTAATAGAATATTAAAAGATATACAATAAATTTTAAAGCAAAAATATCCACATATCTATTTTCATTTTTATACGTATACTAAGAAATTATATTATCATAAAGTTCCTTGCTTCTTGCTAGTAAATAATAGTTTTGTCCTAACCTTGATTGTTCTTAAGTTCAAAAAGTTCTGACATTAAAATAGTTCATATATGATTTTTGAGTATTTTTACATAGAAGCGCTTAATCATTTCAAATATAATATTTGAAAACAATAGCAATATAATTCAAAACACAGATAACCATCATCATCAAGGTAAGACACTTGAATTTTGTTTCTATTGTTGCACGTGAACGTAATTTGAACATTTCCGTTATTAAGATGTCAGGCATAATGTCTGATAAGCCAAAAAATAGTCCTTTATTTGGTAAACATTGGATCTATTAGTAAATCACTTATTTTTGAGTGCTTTTATTTCAAAATATGCTCAACAGAATATAGGCATCCCATTTTGCTATACCACACTTCTCTATCCATCTTTCTTCTTTTCAATTCAGTTGTATTATTGTAATAGTGCTGAATTTCCTCCATATTTAATGTATTATCTACATTTTTTTATTTCTGCAATGTATGTGCCCATGTTTCTTAAAAACACCTCTATAGATCCAACCACATTCATTCAAAACCAAAAATACAACCTACACAACATAATTTAAAATAAATTTCAGCCTCTAACCAACTTAGAGATTTACTAGGACATTTAAACAATTTTATTTCAGCATGCTATTCAATCAATGGAAATCTGATGATATGTATAATAAAATGGTAAATTATGTCACCACACACATTTTAGCATAGGAAAATACTGTTATTTTAAAATTGTCCACAATGGAATTTTATCTAAACAAGCTCTTTACAAACACGTGAAACATAAGTGTTAGCAAGAGATAGAGGAAAGAAAGAACTAAGCGAATGAGATCGAAAAAAGAGAAATATAATAAGAAAAAAAAATAAAGTGAAAGTGAGAGAAAAGGAGAGAATTATCAAAAAGAATATCTGTAATTTAAAATAAAAAGGTATCATTGCATCATTCCTAAATAAAATTAATAAAAATTAATACTAGTATTTAAAGTAAAATAATTTCAATCAAATCTCCTCAAATTGCTTTGCTGTCAATTGAAGGAATAGTCTATATGACTCATTTTAAGTTACTGAAAAAATAATCTCAAAATAAATTATTTCTCTCCAAATAAAGATATAAAAAAGCAGCATTTTTCTTTCGTTACAGAGAGTTTAAGGTTTCTTTGAATTCATTATAATTACGCGATCTTTAAAAAATAAATTGATCTAGAGCGAAGCTAAGTCCCTGTGAGTCATTAGAGTGAGTCACTTTTAATCTTGCTTTGAAGCCGACTCCTGGAGAACGGAAGCGTCTCTAATCTCTCGGATGCAAATGCGATTCAGAAATCAATCCTTGACCCACTCATTGAATGCGAAAGCATCTAATTGGAAGCGCTCGATTAAATCAGAATATATTCACATTGCTGAAAGAATACCGCACAATGACTATTGAGTCAATGTAAAAGTTAAAACTATGTAAGACCATCCTTTCTAAGCTCCTTCATTTGTATTGAGTCTTTGATAAGATATGTTTAGATATCGGGAGTTTAAGTACATTTTGAAAGTGTTTTATGGATTGATTTATCATGGTTGGTTTTTAATCCATTTTATCGTTGACTTGCATAGATACAAAATGTATTTGGATGAAGTCAAATGCGGAATATGTTATTAAAAGGGGGGGGGGACATTTCTCTTATTTTTTTAAACTGATTTATTTGATTTGATTTAAAGTAATTCAGAAAAAAATCATCACTGGATGAAAATTTTTGAAATGATTTATGGACTGGCGTAGCTTGGTTTGATTTTACATTCATGTCGTCGTAGTTATATTCATGAGATATTTGACCAAAATAATTTGTGGAATATTTTATTATGAATTGGATAAAAATTATCATTTTTATATTATATATTTGATTTTGCATTATGTAGAAACCACTTTTTACAAAAAGCTTTCAGTGAAAAATCTTACAATCTTGATCAAACGTTATTAACTTTTATTCAACTTTATTTAATAATTTAAAATTCCTGTTGTTTAGTCGTCATGACAGGCCAAAACTGTAATATCTTAATGTCAATAATAATAATTTTGGTTCTATCAGTTGCATTAGTTATTGATTTTTGGATTTCTTAAGATTTCTTTTATTGTCTTAATGATAATAAGTAGTACATAAATAATTTCATAACGATTTTTTATTTCTTTCTATCTGATGAAATGTATCTTTGGTTTTAAAAGCATTTCTCAATAATATAGTTGGTTGATGTGGGACGATAGTTAAGACAATAATCCAGCCTAACAGTCTAAAACCAGTTAAAATATGGAATATATTATAGACCATGTTTCCTTCAAATTTTGTTTTTTACAATTTCTAAAGTATATCTTATTTTGATAAATTTTGTAATTATCAATTTATTTTTTTAATTTACATTCTTTTGGAATTTTCGGTAGTGTATAATGTTTTACATTTATAATTAACTATGAATGTTTATTGTTATTTATTTTTCTTTCTTTACAAAGTTAAATCTGTTTATTTTTATGGATTTTTTATTTAATGATATAGTAATTATTTCTTATATATTGTTTTATATTTTAAATGTTTGAGATTGAGATTACCTCTTAATTTGTTTTTATTTAAGTAATGGAGTTTAATTACAATAAATATCAAGTTATATATATATGTAAAATATATAAACATAACATAAGAAAATTTGTTAGAAGGAAAAAGATGTATAGACAAAATAGTGTCTATACTGTTGGCTAGGCAAAAATACTTCTTTATAATTAAAGCTAAAGTGAAATTTATATATAAAGAAAGCATTCCATTATAGAACTTTTACTCAGTAAAAGAAGATGGAATACCTATTAAATTAAAAATCCTCAATATTCCTTACAATGAGCTTTCATGGAATCAGAATTTGATATAGTTACTGTACCACCAGGTTATTAGGGTCGTCAGGTTTTATTCACAGTAATGCACATATATACATTTTAGTTTCACCTTTATCAACTGGCATAAATCCACCATTAATTAAACATGTGTAAATCACAAGGAAACTAACTCAGATATTAAATCAAAATCATTAAATGCGTTATTGAATATTAAATTTCTAAAAAGTTACGACCTATCTTTATTATTGTAACTTATAAGATGTTAAAAATGTATTTTAATTTCCAATATTTAATATTTTTCAAATTTATAAAGAAAAAAGGAAAAATATAAAATCCGTTAAAAATTGACTAATTAAGTCGTTTTTTTGATTCAATAAGTCGGTACAACATCTATATTTACAAAATGGTTAAAAGTATCTTTAAAATTTGACGCGTTAAACTAATCATTGAAGTTAACAGATATTTTTTCATATCGTTTCAATCTTCAAGGGAGCCTCTGGTTAAACATATAAAATTGCCAATTTCTAACATTGACCTTTGTGGTACTTGATAAAAAATACTCCACGATTTTTTTTGCCGATGTCACGCAGAAGTAAGTCGCATCCCTTGAGAAATCCACCTAAAAGACAATCCTTGTCTTCAGTTAATTATTTCTCATTTTTTCCCTCGGAAATTGACCAGAATAGTAGAATACAAGGAATTCAACTTTTTTTTCGTTTGAACACAACTAAATCTATATATACTAACACTAATCAAATTGAAAAGCTTGGTTTCTTTTTTCATATATTAGATTGCTGTTTTTTATTAATTCGATGTAACTAAGTTGACATTGTCTGCTGTTGAATTCCGTCAGAGACACAATAGGAATACAATACCGGTAAACCGGTTGATTGCGATTTCTTTTTCAAATCGTAACCGGTGATTCGATAAATTATGTACATTGTTATAATACATATTTTATACTAATTTTCTGAGAGTAAAGAACTGAAAAAGGATATATCATATAAAAGAACTACGAAGTGTTTATTTAAATATTTTGCTGTAGGTTTTCGATGCTGATAAGTGGAAAGATGAGGATTTTAAAATTTTTAATAAAGCTATTAAAACTACAATAAAGAAAGTCATAGAATAAATTCAACTCATATATATGTGCAATATAAGTACTAATCGCATACAACGGTCAGCCAGGTCGAAACAGATGTAGTAAACTCTTCTAATCCCAAATATTAAGTATGCACAATTCCTTCGACATCTAAAATTATATTATTCGTGGAAAAAAATTAACAATTGATCAAAACAACTATAGAAGTTCTCCTCTGACCCAAAAAGCCATTAAAATAGTTTAAAAAGCAATGGAGTATTTTCAACTGGAAAATTTAATGCGAAAATGTATTCAAATCATGTGCAATGTTATAAAACTTTTTAAGTCAACTAGTGTGAAATCTGTAAGAGCTTCTATATGGGGTAACATTATTTTGAACAAAAAATTATATCACAATAATGTAGCCTAAGTGTTGATCAACTATTTTTCTTATTTTTTCAAACATGTTGACAAACAGATTATGTACTGAATATTGCATTTCATAATTATTTTCGTTGTATGAGTCGGTAAATTTTCAATCATTAATGCCAACATTTCATCTATTGATAAGACATGTAGTATTTTATTTATTATTACGGCTTGAATTCCTTCCTAGTTTTACTTCGTTTGACAAGTTTAATATTTGTAATGTCCGATTGTTTGAAACGAAATGTTTCAGGGTAAAAGGTTAAACAGTTAAATGGAACACACATAATTTTAGTACAATATGTAAAACTCTTAGAAAAATCCTTCTAGAGTAAGCAAACATTTCGTTCCATTCTAACTTCTGTCAAATGAAATTATAATGCAAAAGCTTTTTTTACTTTAACTTAATCCTACTCATAAGGTAAAAACTTCTAGGAGTTCTTTCTACCCCTCTCCCTTCCACTTTTTTTTTTTTTTTTTTTCGCTTTCATTTTGCTCTAATAGCACATTAAATCTAGTACAATTACCGTGAAGAGCCTTTGATTTTCGTACCATGAACGTATATAATTATATAACTATATAAATTAATGTAGTAAAATATATTATTAATAACTTAAATTATTTATTTAGATGCATTCTAAAAATTAAAGAAACTTTTAAGATAAACTTTTTAAAATTAAACGTAAGCGAATAATTCCTTTCAATTTTAAAATGTTTTTCAGAATATTCCTGTTTAAATAAATGCAGTTAAATTATAGTTTTTTGTTTCAACTTTTCTTCCCGATACTAAATAATCTTGCTTTAATAGACTTTACTTTTCTTTTTATATTAATGTCGAGTTAGATCATATGCAGAAAAATCAACGATACTTTTCTTACCTTAGAATTACTCTCATATGATGAGAAGAATTCCTTAGCGCTTATTTAAATCACAAATTATGGATACGAAGAAATTGAAATCAGTTTGATTAAATGTGCAGTAAATCTCATTATTTCGCTTTGCGATTCCTAATGAAATCAAGTCTCGAATTTAAAAAGTCACGGGTATCAACGGTCTTGAATTCGACACATTAACTACTAGGTTACCGCCTTCCTTTTTGAGAAATCTGGAAATAAGATTTAAAGTTCATGCACGTTTATTTTAAAAAAAAAATTACATATATCTCGTATCTTAATTTTATAATTATTTAAAATAACTTAATTAATTTTTATTTTTAAAATTTCGTAAAAAGCCCTTTGGTTTGGGAAATTGTTTGTTCATTTTTACCCTAGCTACCTTTTTTCAGATACAGCCATTTTTGAACCATATTCATTTCATAATAATGAAAAAATATGTATATTGTGAAGGTTTAATTACATATAATAACACAGATACATTTATTTTAGTTTAAATTCTAAAAAAGAAAACACATTACAATTCTCGAATACTTTTTTTTCCGATCCAAAGGTTTCCAATTTTTTTTAATTTGCGAAGATATTACATACATATATGGAATTCTCAGATGCAAACTCATAACATTTGTTTTTCTCATTTCCTTCTTTTCTTTCTTTGACTTGTTAAAAACTTCGTTAACTCACCTAAAGATCTCTTTTTATCATTTCAAACGAAAAACGTACACTTTTAATTTTATAAAGCAAACTCGAAAGCAAGATTGAAAAATATCGATTTCTGAAAAACTAAGCTTTCTAAAGGTTTGAGAAAAAGAATTAATATTGTTTCGCTGTTATTTATAAGAAAAATAAAGAGGTCTAAGGTAATCATACACATTTCGTGAAAAGTCTTCAAAGTTATTTCGGGAATATTTTTGAAATCAAGTGTTGGTCATAAATTGGTCGAAGAGGAAATATTCGTTTACACAGAAAACACAAATGATTTCCTTAATCTAAGTGTAAAATCAAAATAATCAAAAAATATATATTTAAATATTGGAAAATATTTAATTTAAAATCCCCTACTTATGTAAAACATAGACGCTCTCGTTTTTAATAACTTCAATTGATTGTGAATATTTTAATAATGAATGGTTTCAAATATCCACAGAATAATCGAATTCACATAAAACATATTCTTCATTCAGCTATTTCAAAAAAAGAAATTAATTTACAAGTCCATTTACTATTTCTAAATCATTTTAATTCCTTTATCAGTCACTGATATTGATTGTAAAATTTCTTAAAAATCCCAAAATGTTGCGATATTTTTTAAAAAACACAATGACAATTCACACGACTGCGTCAAATTAAAGTAAATTATGAAAACGTGTTATTTATTAGCTAGAAAATATATTAATAACTTTTTATGAAAAAGGAAGATTCATCACTTCACTTTTGAAGAGAAGGAAGATAACGAAAATATGAAGATACATCGAAATATTAAGAAAAGCATTTTGATTTTTGATAAACAAGTATAATTTTAAAAAAGATTCTGAAGAGAAATTATCTCTATTCGAAATAAATATTGTAAGAACTCATCAATAAGTAAGATTTAATTTTGTGAAGGAATTAAAAAAATATTATCTCTTTCTTTTTTTGAAACATATTAGTGGAATTTTATATTTTACTTTACGTAATATTTTTCCCTTTTTATATAATATTTTAAATTTAGGAGGATCTTATATAACATTTAATACTTTTTTTACAAAAGTCACAAACGCAGAATTTAATGTTATATGTACAATAACTTTTGACTACTTTTATAACATCCGATGTATTATTTGGGTTATCGTTCAAGGGAAAACAAAGAAGATTCTTATGAAGAAGTATTAATTTAATTTAATTATACATATAATTAAAGTAAACATACTTAATTGTTGTTAAATGTTATTCATTTAAAAAAAATTACTCTTCTTTCTTAATTATTAAAACTTAAAATTACAATATTACAATATTTTCCGTTGAATATTTAATTTAAAAGTATTTGAATTAAATGATACGTTTTTAAATGTTGAACTCTATAACTCTAAAAAATCAATTTACTTTTCATTTAATATTTTTTTATTAATAAAGATGTAAAAAGTTAGTCCTAAAATATTTTAAACTTTATAGTGTAGGTTTATGATGTGTGGTATATTACGTTGTTAAAATTTAATGATTCACAATATTAACTTATTTTACTTTAAGGAGATCATAGCATTATTAGCATTTCACCCGATTTCTACAACTGAATGCAACACTAAAAATGAAGAAGAAAACTTAAGTAAAAATACTTTTAGATAATTTGTATTCTTCAGCAACACCAAATTAATCCAAACGTAACAAATAAGATATTTTAAATCCTGTTCTTTTAAATCTTAACTTTTTACGATAACTCTGTAAATATACAACTGAATTAAAAGTAAGACATTTGGAACACGAATTCGTACAAAAGTACGCGTAACCAGCCCTATGATATTTTTCAAGTGTATTCAAAATCATGTTTAAGATAATAATTTTTAAACTTAATGATTTATTGATATGTTGAAAATGTTTCAAAATGCAATATGTGTTATGTATCAGTGATTTAATTATTTTCAGGATTACGAATTTTCTTTAAGTGTAAACATCGAAACATAGCAGGAAAAATACACTTTTGTGTGTAAAAAAGTGAAATGCTAGTCTCGTAAAAATGCGTATGACTGTGTTTGCCAGTGTATGAGTTCTTAAATCATTGGGGAGGTAAAATTATACTAGTCGTTTACGTGTAAATGGAGAGGTAAAATTATACATGTTCATTACATGGTAATGGAGTGGTAAAATTATATAAGAAGGTGGCTCAAAAGGTACCCTTGTTATAAATGGGAACTGGTGTAACTCAGTATATTATTGTTCTATGTATTATCGTTACTAGAACTTTTAAGGCCGATGAGATGCTTTAAATATTCTTTAGAATTATTTCACGGAAGCTTTCTATTGTTTTGATTATTGTTTGATTTTTGTATAAAATGATGAATATAAGTTTCTTAGAGGGTGATAAATGGCGACGACAACTCGACACAGCAGCAATCAACAACAAATAGCTGCCAACTCAAAATTATTCGAATAATCAGTGTGAAATTCGTTTTCGTTCTATGTAATAGATAGCAGCGCACAATTGGTAATTCCAATTTTCTTAAGAAATAATATTCGATTACAAAAACTTTTTGAGCCACTTCAATATGCTGTATGATGATTCGAATGCATAGCACGAAATAAATATTTCAAGATATTTTATACAAATAAGGTCACACCACAAAACCCACATTTGTTTTTTCCCGAATTTGGAAGTTAACTAAATTTTATTAAGATATCCAATTAGTTCACATGGTTTTTCTCTCCATAAAGGATTCTTAAGTGTTTTGTTATATTTAGAATTCCTTTAGTGTCTCAAATTTTATTGTTTTGCTAACGATGTAGTTACATCATCGAGTGGGTGCTATTCATCGTTATTTTTAGCAATCTGCAAAATCACCTTTACCGCTCGCATCATTAATTATTCTTCATCGGCTTGCATAGCATTATTTCTCATTTTCTAACCAACAAAATAAGTCGTGAACACTTGTGATGATTTCACATCATTAAATACGTAATAAAACTATCTTAACCTATAAACGCACACTTTTTGAAATACTAAACATGAAATGTTATTTCTTAAATGAATAAGATTGGAAAGCTACTAGCATTTCACGCAAAGAATACAGCAGCTTGTCTGTTAAATAAATGCGGCGAAACTAATAAAAATTAGGTGTACCTTTAAAAATTTGTTATAGAACAAATTTGATGAACATCGTTGGAGCTTTTTAAAATCATATTATCTTAATAAAATGGAAAGAAATTCACTTTCTTTAAAACAAATTTAAAACCTTTCTGAAAGATCTAAAGAATAGTACATAAAAAAATATCTATGTAAAATATAGAAATTAAAACCTAAAGAAATACTTCAAATATTTTGCTCGAAAAAAATGAAATATCAAATTTCAACCTCCACACACAAAAGTTAAGATTTCAAAACTGTGTGTCAAGTATTTTCCAACATCCATAACCAACTATTTAGTCAGAAGTTATCCATTCCTTATGATATAATTACAAAACATGTATAAATTCATCGATTTTTAAAAAAAATTGCAACATGTTTTCAGCCAAATCTAGTTTTGAAGAAGAAAAAAAAAGATTTGTCTGAGAAGAATTATTTGACATGTAAATGCAGTTGCCGCATTTTTAGAAGAGATTGAAGATATTCATAAAAATATATAAGCTACAGTACACTAATTGGTTAAAGTATAGGTGAAAAAAATATTTCAAGGTTTCAATCCTCTTAAATTCAATAAATCAATTATGTCGGTTAATGAATACTGACGCATTGAAATCAAAAATATTAAGCCTTTAAGTCCTAAATTATATGTTTGTTTGAGAAGCGAAAATTTAATACCATTTTGATACAGACTCCTAAGTAAGCATCAAACGCGATAAGTAAAATGAAAACGATAAGGGTTTTTCTGTCGTAGGATAATGCTTAATTTTGTTTTTGATAAAATGGTTCAAATATATATTCTCCTTTTGGAAAAGCTCCCGGAAGAAACATTTGACAACTGTTAATTGTGATATGTATCACAAAAGCACTTTAATACCCGAATAGATATAACTAAATGATTTTTTTCAATGCAAATCATTCACACTGATCTGATTTGAATGTCATTAAGTAATAAAAGATTGGCTTAGTTTGAACTCTGAAAAAGAACATTTATTGATTGAAAATAATTTCAGTCCATGAGGGAATTCGGAGTTTAATTTGAAATATATGGCATAAATGCTGAACGTAGAAATGTAACACATAATATGGAATTTAAAATTAAGTAAAATTATATTTTACCCCCCCCCTCCTTTCTCACTTTCGGCAACGAAAAAATAATTGGTGAAAATTGCTCTAGAACAATTCTCATAAATAATTAGGAAACAAGTACCAGAAATTCCAGTACCATAAGTACCAGTACCAGCTTCACACAATTTGGTACCATTTTCTTTCTGTTGCTAAAGTCGGGTTAAAAATGGGATCCAAGTATTTTAATCAAATATCTTAATTTAATATTTGTTAAATTCTGAATTAAATCATTGACTTGTAAAGAATTTTTGAGTCAGTTACAATTAGAAAAAATATTACAGAATTAAATAAAGTTACATACTGTAGAAACAGGTTCTTACACATCTATTCCTTTATTTTATTTCCAAGAAAGATTTTCAGTGTTAACTTGTACTTTTGTGGCAACAAAACTTTATTAGCTTCTTATAAATATTTGACTTTATATTCCTTTTCAATTCTGAATTCCATTTACTTTGCTTCTCCCATAACAGACGCTTAAAGAATTTCTCGTTTCCCTGGAATAAAAATTAAACTAATTATTTTCGTTCCTAAACTAAGACAAATATTGCGAACAAGTTTTCACTTAAAATGCAGAAAATATGGTTAACAGAGGGAAAATGAAATTGAATCACGTAACTATTCAGTAAAGAGAGAAAATGTTACTTAAATGCTCTTACATATTTTATTTCAAAAATTATAGTTAATGCCCTTTTGTGTTACATTTGTGTACACTAAAAAACATAATTTTTTATTAAATATTCAAACAAAGCTTGCAGTAAAATTTATTTTTTTGAAGTAAAATTAAACAGAAAAGTAAAATTTTAATAAAACATTTATTTAAAAGTACTTGTAATTTAAAAATTCATCTTAAAAACCAATTCAAAGAGAGAGAGAGAGAATAACATTAGAAGTACTTTAAATCCTACTTATTTGTAGATTATCTTTTAATAATTCATAATATTTTAAACTTAATCGCATAAGCCCTTAATTTCTTAAACTATAAGCAAACTATAAGAATTTATTCAAAGAAAAATAAAATCCTGTTAATGAAAAGCAAACTATTGTGTTTCAAAAAGTATCCGGCCATACCTTTTCGTGCGTAAAATGAATGAAGCTAGAAAAGAGTGGTTTGGTGCACGTATGATGGTGATCCTAATGCGCATGCGAAATTTTTTCCCTGTCTTCAGAATATTATCAGTCATCTACCGTCCGTAATACGAGTGACGAAATGTAAGGAGCAGTGATAGATTTGTGTTTTTGAAAACAATGAACAACATTACTACATTAAATATTTGCACGTCAGATGAAATCTTTAAAACGCTCAGTTGGAAACGAACTAGTTAAATGCGAAGCAGAAAGAGACCAACTACTTGCCATCTCAGAAGACGAAATCCAGCATTGCTTTCGACTGTGGGAGAATTGTTAGAATATGTCTAACCACTCAAGAGAACTACTTTGTAGTGTGATTCCTTTAATCTGCTACTTCTGCTCTGAACTATCAAAACTTAATAAAGGTTCAATGAAAAGAGATAAAAAAAATTGCTCTATTTTGTATTATAGAGTGACCGCTAATCAACTATTTTTATAAACTTGCAATGGTTACGACGAATAAATTGCTTCCCCAACAAAATATTTTAAAGGTTTAATAAAAGTGATTTATCCGGTTTCAAAATTCTATATTTTCAAAAATAAATGACAAAGAATTATAAGTTATACACTCTGCTACAAAAATAACGCAACAAGAAGTAGTTCGATTGTTATAAAAATTGTTGCTTGTGCAGAACATACACATAAAAAAAAGTCATTTAACTTTCTTGTACCAATATCGTGTACACAATTATCTCAATAACCTTCTATTGCCTCTCAGATTATACAAGTTAATGTCGTATATCTATATCTGATCGATTCCTTTTCGCTATACCTCTATAGTTACATAGCAGTGATTATTTACATAAATCATTGTTTATTCATTAGGAAAATTTCTCAAATAAAATAACGCCATAAAGTAAACCAAAAGGTTAGTTGAAGGGGAAAATACGAAAACCCGCAAAAAAATGAGATTAGTGCAAGACCTTAAAATAAGTATTTTCTTATGAATTTAGGTCAGAAAAATGTTAACGCAATAATCTAATACAGGGTCTCGAAAAGTTTTGAAAAACAGCTTAAACAGAAAAGTTTTGAACCTTTATTCAGAAAGTTATTCCGAATTATAAACAATATTATTTTTAAGATTTCAAGAACTTTTAGATATATAATGAAGTAATAAATGATTTTTTTATAAAAAAAAATAGTAAAAAAGGGACAATTTTTATTAAACATGCATGCTCTTTAGTTCGTAAATACATATTAATCAAACTTTCTAATTCTGATTAAATTAGGTTAACTTGCTGTTTTTCTTATACATCTAAAATATATAAAAAAAATTTCTATTCTGTATTCAAATATTTGTTTGGTAAGTCTAAAATAAATTAACTCTAATATTAAACTAAAATTGTTTATAATCTTCTTAAGATATATTTTCTTCGCTTAAACATGTTAACAATTCAGAAAGGAATGATTTAATTTCAGAAGGGAAATAGTTATGAAATAGTAGAAAAATGAAATATTAATATTAATTTAATTTCAAAAGTATTTTGTCTTTAAGAATATTATTTTAATCAAGACCTAGAAAACATTATGAGAAAAGATGCAGCCAAATTTCAAAGAAATTTAACAGTAATATTTTGAGTCATCATTTTTGGAGTTTTCAAAATATGCAAAAAAGCTGATTTTGAGAAAAATGCATTTTTATTACAATTTATCATGTATTTTCTCTATATGCACAATAACTTACTAACAATTCACCAGTTTTATATCTTACACCTTTCTGTTTGCTCATTTTTAACAATTTTTTTTCTGGAAACTTTTACCGTTCATAAAGAATGTCGTTTTGAATCTGTTACTCGAACTTCATCCAGTTCTGCAAAACCTTTTAATGTAAATACACCAACAGGCACCCTGAAATGTTTCCTTATATCCAAAAATCCCTTTTTAAATTGAATTATTGTCATATATCCTCCTAATTCCAAAGTTGGCAATGAAACAAAAACTTCATATATATTCGTTTAATAATGTTAACCAGATTTTGTAGAAGTCCGTTAGACTTATCCTTGTAGATTTGTTTAATGTGTGATACGGCTCTTTGACATTTACACTAGCTCTCCGATCCAACAGGCAGTGCATTAGCTGTTTATCATTTGAACAACTATGAAAAAATGCCACAATTACTGCACATTGCATACCTTCTAAACAATTCACATTGTAACGGATAGTTATGTCATAATAATTCTTTATTATTCAACTCTTACAGTTTTATATCATATGTGAAAATACAATTCAGTATATTTTCATTAAACTATAGTTCCATTTGGGAAAACACAACTTTATTACTTTATAGACAACATATATGTAAAATAAAACAATGTATTTATTTATTGATTTATTTTACATATATGTTGTATTTATTTATTGAACTATCAATAGCATCTGTTTTAAATCTGATTGCACACAAAAGATAGCCCTAACGTGTTCATTAGTTAAAGTATATCATTTCACTCTAATAAAAGCAATATAAATATCTAAATTTGTGTTTGTTATGTACGAAATTATACTCTCGATAACATTTTCTCAGAATATTTTTTTTTATTGCTGGTATGTTTGGTAATGTAATATGACAAACAAGCTACTGAATTAATAAATTCTCTAGATTTCGCAATCTAATATAACCCAATGTTTCAACATATATTTCATTTCCATAGCATGCAATCTTATACACATACAGCTTTTATATAGGATACATTATAATTAACGTGTATTTCATTTCCTCCATTTGCATAATCCCGGTTCGTATTACTATTCACATTGTTACTTGAAGTGGAATTAGATGAACCAATGAAGCTTGATTAAATTTCTACAAATTGGATACCAATGAGGAGCTAAAATCTCTTTATCAAAGAAAATGGAAGCGACAGAAATTAATTAGATACAAAATGGAGTGGAGCTGGCTTTAGAATGTAATTCAGCTCTGTGTTCCGGTAAAAGATCATTTGAATATTTAAGATATATATAGTGGAAAGAGATAACTTTAATCAAATATATCAAGCAAATTATTTATTCAAAAATGAAAAAAGGCGTTTCAACAGTTCTACTAAATGAATAGGTTAAGACTGTAATGACCACATCTCTAAAATAAAAACCCCTTAATATATGATCTGGAAGGAAATTCCTTTTTGATTCAGCAGTCTAAAGGGTATCTGCGAACCGGTGGATAGCCAAAAGTCTAAGCCAAAGGGATGACTCAGTACTCAAGCACTAGATGATAACACGTACAAGCCTTGGTCTATAGGTTGAATAATACTCTCCAACGCAAATTTTCTACAGTTTGTCTAAATAAGGTGCCTCACTCATAAAAAGCAGCAATGGTACTAACAACTACGGCGCATGTATCAAACAGATCCTCAGATTGTCACATCAGCTAATAACTTTCAGTGACATCAATAGAAGTATTCCAAATGTCAATCAGTACAATGAAGGTTGTATATCAATTGCAGTAATGGCTGGAAAAAACAACCTTGTTTTAAAACTGCTCAGAAAATCCTTAATTGGCATTAAAGGCTATTCTTTATATAATGAGCTGAATGGCGGCCTATATTCAAGATTAAAGACTGGCTCGGAAAGGTATTCCTTTATATTTTATTTATCTAAAGCACTGTCTGTGAACCCACTGATAGACAATTTACATCTGGCTAAAATATATCCAAGGTCAACAGTTTTTGCCTAAAGACATATTTCGAGAGACCATCCCTCTGCTCCGTACATGGTGCACTATGGATTCGCAATCGGTAACACATGGACAACATAATTTACGTATAAAGATAAACTGCAGAATTCCTTAGGTTTTAATATAAAATAAATAATTATTTACTGTACTTAGAGTAAGTATTTTCACGTATAAAAATACTTTCCCAGATAAAAGTATATCAAATACACAATTTCTGAAGTTCCCTCAACTTTATAAATATAATCACTGTTGTAGCTGTTTAAAAAGGAATTCAAGCGTTGAAATTTCTCTCATTTTCTTTTCATTTATTTTTAAATCAAACATATGTGTTAAATTGAAAAATTAAATTATCTACTTACATAATTTAAATTTAAAATTTCATTGTACTTATGTATCTAATTTGTATAATCTCACGTCAATCACAGTAGAACATTTTCATTTAAATAACTAAGCAGAAAAAAAGGTTGTGAATTCTTATGATTAACTATTACAAGTTATTAATATTAACTTTTCAATTAAAGTAAAATAATTTAAATTCCTAATACTCTTAAAAAAGTTTTCCATGTAAATTTTTATCATTCACATGAAAAGAAGCATCCATATTTTTTCACACTTCAAAGATAATTTGTTTTCAAGTATAATTACTTGATCTCTACAATATACATTGCTTTCGTCCCATGATAAGTGCCTGAAAATCACTTGCGGGGATCTCTTCTTGAATTTTCAAGTAGAAAGATGCAAACATAATTCAGAAATCTATCTTTGACCAATTTATCGAATGAGAAGAAAGTCTAATTTGTGACATTAAATCTCAGTAAAGACATATCGCTTGAATCTTTCCGTACAGATATTTCTAGGAAAAAAATAAAAATCTTATGAAACATGTAAGTTATAAATATTTTAAAACTGAAACTCTTTCATTTATAATCAGGCTTTAAAATGACATCTTGAAGAATCGATAATTTCAATAAAGTTTGAAAATTATTTATACATTTATTTGTTTTAGTTTGACTTTCAATTACATCCATTTTGGAATTATATAAGACATATTAGTAAAAATAATTATATGATATCACATTGCCATAGATAAAAAATAATTTCATTTCTATTACCATTAAGGTGGACTTTAAATCTTCCAAAAAACTATAGTGCATCCTAGCATGATTAATTCGCAATGTTAAGAGGTGAAATTTTTCCTGTAAATGTAACTTACACATATAAAATAACCCAAGAGTGCAAAATTGCTTAAAATATTATGTACAATTTCATATTTACGAAAAATTCTTTTACCCTTGCTTCCAATCACTTTTGCAATCGGTTTCGGAAGTAGTTTATAATTTACACATAGTTGGTGCCATATACGTATATCAGCCTCCATTTTTACAGTTTTAATACACAGTTTAAGGCAAAATAAAAAAAAAGAAACATGTCTAAATATACATAACGAAAGGCCTTTTTAAGGATAATAATATTTTATTTCACACATAATGTCTTTATTACTTCATACACATAAATTTGTCATTTTTTCATGATTAAAATGGAAGTGTCTCTAATAAAAATAAGAGCAGTAACCCTATTGTATGTCACATGACTAATACTGCTATATTCGATACTGTTTTCATTCCTCATATCCATGCATAGTTTAAACTTCACGATTCTTATCTGAATAAATAAGTACTTTAAGTATTCTTCAGTCTTTGGGATTTCAGTCACCATGAGACCTAAAAAACATCCTTATCAGAATTCTAGTTCCAAATCACAGAGATTCCGGAGAGCAAACGGAAATTATAAAGACTGTGCTTTCTAAAACTCAAATTTCAGAAAGTCAACAGTCGGGCGTATCTGAAATTACATTAAGAAATGGAGATGTATGACAAAGGCAAATAAATTGTTACTTTAATTTTAGGTAGTATTTAATAGGTTGTGTGCTGATTTAATATGTTTAATGTAGTAATATTTTTTCAGAAATGATTTGATTCAATTATTAAGCAGCTTCTAAAAATTGTAAAGATTTTAAATAGTTCTTCTATATTCATATTTATTTATATTATACTTATACAGGTAATTTATTAAGACTGGAAAGATATTAAACATAAAGGTATATATATATATATATATATATATATATATATCCAACTCTTTATTTACTCGACAAATACGTTCCTTAGAACACCGTGCAAAAAAATTCTTCTAAAAAATACATGCGATAAATGGTAAATTTGGAGATATGTTCCACAACTTTAAAAAATCATGAAAGATGAAAAAATTCTAAATATTAATAAAAAAACTGTGCAAAAAAAGTAATAATGAAATCCATATTACATATTTATAAAATAAAAACAATTCATTTCTATTACAAAGAAAAATTCAAATTAGTGTACAGTGAAAAGTCAGTCTATAGGTACATACAACATATAAGAACTCAAATTGAAATTAGGAATAAAACTACGAATAACTATTCATCACTACTTGATAACAAGCGCGAACGTTTATTACAAACTAGATCAAAAATGCTATCATCAGTAGATGTATCAGATATGTCTAGCACAGCTGTCAGATTTGATTCAAATGAAGAATTTCGTTCGTTATTAACGACCTCTGTTGTTGTTTTTTTTGTTGTTGTTGTTGTTACAAAGTCTATTATTAGCAGCTGTTTTTTTTTTTTTTTTTGCTTTTGTTTCTCATGTTGCTTGTGTAATTCTTGATACCCAGCTACACAAAACTTACGTCGAAATTTTATTGCACGCTCCATGCCAGAATCATAAGAAAATGTTGTTCCATACTTGTAGTAAATTTCAAAACCTTGCGAATTAAATCTATCGTTAATACCTGAACTTCACCTTCCATTGCGTCATTATCGACTTGAATTAACAAAAAAGAAAATTCATAGAAATTTCTAAAAATTTATCATACATGACAGAAGTAATGATTTTAAGGATATATTTTAATTTAATAACATGTCTAAACAATTTTTTAATTCAAGCGGATGAATATAATCGAAACAATTGTGACGTTGGGCTATTCGCGGTTTTCTCTTCACTAACGTTGGGAACTTTTAATTAAGATTGATTGCTATAAATAAACAGCTTTTTTCCAACTAAAAATGAAACTTGAGTATTTAAATTAGGGGCAGGTAGAAATAAAGTGAAGCTAAGTAGATAGGAAGTATATAAGCTAAGCCTGAGACATACATGATAGAGGTCGAGTGACTCTAGCGTTTTATAGTAGTTCTATAATCGAAGACGGGGTCGAGAATTATTACAAAATATCGACGGCATAGTGCAGCCTAGAGGTCAAGATAGCATCAACTTCACCATGTTGGTAAGACTCCGTTAATTTGATATTAGGGGAACAAGCGAATATATACGGGGTCGAGAATCGTTGCAAAATATCGACGGCATAGTGGATCCTAGAAGTCAAGATAGCATCAACTTCACCACGTTGTTAAGACTCTGTTAATTTGATATTAATGGAACAAGCGAATATATCTAGGGCGATATTTTGAGAGAGTCGGTTTACATTTGTCGTTGTAGTAGTAACTTGTGAAATAAATAGAGTGTGTAAGATCTGTCTTACGTCTCTTTGAATGACTTATTAACTCTTTAGTGTTAGTATATTTAGTCCAGCTATGGCACAAGAGGGGAATAGGAATATAACTTCGCCACACAGTAACGTGATAGATTTCCAGTTTGTCTGAAAATCAAAATGTTATTTTTCAGTTTAAGTACAATGAAATAAAGAACAAAAAGTGATTATAAAATTCGGTTATTCCCAATAACTTCAAAATACACAATGTAAATAAGTCATAAAGTAGACCAAGCCACTTCACATGTGTGGGCATAAACCGACCGGCTTCTGATTGCACTGTCAAAGTTAAAATTGAAAAAAAAAATTAGATTCGTGCTAGAACAAAAAATTCGAGTTGATAAAAAGTTGGGTACATGTATATATATATATATATATAAACAAGCCTGGTGGTATATCACGCAACATTTTTTTATCATTTTATTTTGAATAAAAAGACCTTTTAGCATGCTTATTTTATATTAAGCCTATGAAACAAATAAAAATAATAATAATAACTTTCTACAAGTCTAATACTGCTCAAATACATGAAAAGAATTCAAGTAATGTGAGTATTTTATTTGGTAAACGAGTTGGTCGTGTGTTTCAGGAACAAAGGATATCTGAAATTGTAATTGTAGAACACCAATTAAGAATATAATAAATTAAAGCTTAGGTCTTTTCAAAACATTTTTGCAAAGGAAATCATTCTTAAAGTACTTTTGTAACAAATACTTTATGAACACCACATTCCGTTTTTTTTTTTTTTTTTTTTTTTTTTTTTTTTTACTAAAGTTATTATTTTCGAATCACATGAAAGTATGACAAAAAATTTGCTTTCAATAAAATACTTGTTTATATTTTTTTAAATTCGTTTCAAAACTAGCTTTTCTTTCCATTTCATAATCGGGATTATTATTTTATTGTCTAAAACCAGGCATTTTCAACATTTTAAACGCATTTACTATATATCTAGCCTGCATTCATGCTTCTTACGGAAAGTTCAGCATTTTCAATATTGACTATCAATGCAAGATAAAAATCGGTCCATTTTTGGAGCCAATTCATTTTTTTTTAATTATTGCCTTGTCTTCTATTGCAAATCACACTGCTGCGATACTTAAATTCTGTGCAATATTATGAAGGTGAAACATAGGAAGGACTCTAAACAGGGGGATTGAATTGGTAACCAACTTAAGGACACAATATAGCTTTCTCTTTTTATTACTTGGGAGTGGTAGTTCTTCCACATTTCTGAGGAAAGCAGGCAGGAGAAAAAGGATTTGATGAGATTTACAACCAGATATTTTGTGTCTTTATTTTTTTGTTACAGTGACATAGTTAGATTTTTCTATTTTATAATGCCTGAAAATAATTAAGTAACGTTTACTTTCACACCGAAGCTATTGAGTCTTCCTTATTCTTATATGAAACAGATAATAAAATAATATTAAGGTATACGAAAATTATAAACGATTAAGGTATTTTTAACATCAATAAACGTTATATTCAGTAAAGAATAGCTTGACGATTTTCTCACAGTCAAAATTTATCCTCGGGGCTGCGGTAGCGTAGCAGCTATGGTCGAGGAATCGCGGCCGGATGATTTCGTCCAATCATGGGTTCGAGTCTGTGACGCCACTAAAAACCCGCATTGTAGCCGGGGCTGATGCACGTTAAATCTATCGAGACTAAAATTCCTCCTGTTGGCGTGGTGTGGAAGTTAAGAGATGGGGTTCTTGTTCGGGTGTAGTTCTCATCACTTGATCGAGGTTCAGATTTATGAGGTCCGTCGCCAATAGCGCTGGTGTTACTTCTAGGGCTACGTTAATAAAAACCAATCAAACCAAAGCAGAATTTATCTGCAGAACAAATTATGCATTGTATTTCCTATATATATTTTCAAATGTTTATTTCGAAGTTAAAATTTCTGTTATTTTATATGTTCTTGTATTATTTTATCATAAATATTTTTTTATGAATGGGAAAGAAACTTAAAGTAATTTAAAGTTTCATTTTTAATAAAATTTTACTATTTTCTTTTTAATATTAAAGTACTAAACTCATCAAAATTGCAAAAAAAAAAAAAAATGAAATAAAAATAAGTTTAAAGCCTAAACAATACAGAAGCTTCTCATTTAATATATTTGAGAAAGAATGCCTCTAATATATATATTGTACCGCTATTTTTTATATTTAACATTGCAATAAATAGAACAAAGATAGAATTTCAGTTATTAAATTCTTTGCTTGTTGTATTCAATTTAATTAAATATATAAATTCGAGACTGTCTCTTGAGATTCAGAAGTAACAAAACCGAAAAATAATTTTGCTTTGTTCATTATTTCAAATAGAATGCTCAATACTAGACTCACACCACACATTTGGTTATCTAGCAGGTATTATTTTTTCTTTGTATTCCTCATTAAAGAGACAGCCTGAAATCTGTAAAATAATGTTATCAAAATAAAGAAAAAGTTTCTTTGTTTCGGATTGCAATTATCATTCGCATTATTTTCTATTTCACTAATAGAAAGAAAAATAAATGAAAAAACTGATTTCATAAGGCATTTACATTTCATTAAATTATATAAATTTCAGTTTGTATATCTAAATACATAACACATAAATCTAAAACTATTTAGTTCAGTCATACATTAAAAATTTCAGAGCATAAAATAAAAGTTATTGCAAGAAGTATTTGTAAAAGCATAAGTACCTTGATTTAATTTTATTAGCTATAAAATTATATCAACATGTGTGTAATCCTCGAATCTGACCTCCTAAAAGAAAGTCTTGTTCTCTATTGTCATTAAAATTCTTGGAATTATAGTAAATGCTTAACAGATTTATTCTATCTTCAGCAGATCTTTCTTTGAATAATGCAAGAAATAATGGGGAAAGTGAAATAGAAAGAGGGAAGAATAGAATCACTACAAGGGAGTAAACATTCATCTTGAAAACACCAGAAGCAATAGCAATTGCAGGAATATCCTGGATATTCAGTTGATATTTGAGATACAACCTTGTAACAAAACCTTTTGAAACTTGATTTTGCCCTACACATCTGTTTATCCCCAGAGGGGTAAGCCTACAATCCTAAGGCACTTGATCTGACAATTACTGTCATTCAAACCTTTGAGACTAGACTCAGCCAAGGCCCCATCTCAAGATAATCTTGATTCAGTATGGTCAAAGGACACGACAACTACATCGTAAAAGTAGTAACGAGTCACTGACCATAAATCACTCCCTGATAAAACTGTTTTAAACACAGCTGTAAAAGAATGGAATATTTTTAGCAAGATATAATTGTCGGCATGCCTGGTTTTGGTGAGGCAAATGGTAGTAAATACATTCCCTATAGAGGGCTGGTCTTTTTTTTATTATTATTTCTGTTTATTTCATTCCCATTGAGGACGATATGCGCAGTTTCTGTTATTTGAACTAAGAAAAATTAAAAGCTTAAATAAAGTCACATTCCGAAGTCAAGGAAGATATTGGAAATTAAAACAAAAACGGAAGAATAAAATAGTATTCTTATGATAGAAATATTTACATTATTTTCGTTAAAATTTTTCGCATGTTTTGGGATTACCCTACTTCTTACCAATTCAATGATGGAAATGTAATAGAGAATCATAATTTTTTGAAAATTCGTTAATCTATTATTCAATTTGATACTGAAAATATTAATGATGTATGATAAAATAGTAATTAAATCCCTGTCAAATAAATAATTTCGACTTTCATTTATAGTTAATTTCTAAGAACAAAGTTCATTATAAGAAAAATTTCAAATAAATTAACTCTGCTTATTTTATTCTGTTTTAATCTTCTGATATATATACAAACACAAATATTTTTTTTAAATAGTGAGGCAAAAAAATTTTGATTTTTTTTCCGAGGTTTGAAGGGGAGACGTTATATTTTTAAAGAAATTTCTCCTTTAGAAATAAAAAAAATTACCATTTTCAAACATTAACCTTTGTATTTGTGCTATTTGATACACAGTCTCATTAATTTTTCTACACATTCAATCACATTCTCAAGAGAAATCCTACCAAAGACATTTATTGTGTTCACTATTTATCATCTTCTCTTTGGAACCTTTTTCTGTTCTTTTCTCTTAGTGGTAGACATCGGTAAAAAGGAAAGAATTGGATTTCATAATCCAATACAACCTAAACGAAGTTCGAAATTAGCATGAACGCATCAAAATTTTCTTTGATTATATTTATCCACGATTGGATAAATATAACCAGAAAATTACAACAATTTGGAAAGTGAGAAAAAAATCTCTAATACCCATTAATAAAAAAAATCTTTTTTAAAATATTTTGGAGAAGGAATTAAGACTTTTTTTGAATTCGAATGAACATCATTTTTAAATAGAAGTATGTATGTAGGGCTGGACTTTTTTTTTCTGTAACTTTGTAGCTATACATTTGCTGATTCCTTCATATGTGAAACGATTTCATAAGATATGTTTATCTTTATCAAACTTTTTGGATATCTGACTTGTATTTTAATTACATTTTTTTTATTTTATCTGAAATAAAAAAAAAAAAACAATATATAGAACACATACCTAAAGTTTGGCAAGGAGTTTTCCCTCCTATAAGAAGCTTTTAGTCTAGTTTCTCCATCAAACCCGCAAATACAAAAAAAAAATGTTTTAATCCTACGTAAGCTAAATTATCTAATAAGTAAATTTAATTCATAATACCTGGACATTTTTGCATTATTCATTATAAAAATCGGGAGATATTGATTCATTGTTTTTTATTAATGTTGCAGGTGACAAAAGAGAGCAATTGGCAACGGACTTCACATTATCGAACCACAATCTATTGATTTGGACGACTTGCATCAGCTACACTTCACGGCGGACCCTTAGTGGGATCGAGACTCAAATTCCTGACTCAACGAAAGCAAATCTGACCGCTATGTCACAACATTGATCACTAAGATATCGCAGCGTTATCATGAGAATATTATAGATATAAACATCGAAATAATTACTTAATTTGTATAAATTTATCTTACATATTTAAAATTGTTGTTAAATTTATGAAAATAATTTAATGGTTGATTACTAAACGAATTTCAATGGGTCAGATTCTAAGTACTCAAGCGGCGACGTCACAGCTTTAGAAAATTAAATATTGCTACGAAGCTTGCCAGCACCGATGGAGCAGAGGTAAGACGCTTCACTGCTTGACCGGAGTTCAAAAAAACCTAATGCTGATAGCATTAAAACTCAAGATAAAGTTTTGTTTATTTGCTTTCCATTATAATTTCAGAAATCTTCAAAAATATTCTTTACGTTTCCAGAGAAGTTTTCTGGAATATTCTCACGTCATACATAAACCCATGTGTTCTCAATCTGAGAGAGCTCTCAGCCAAGTGTAGCTGCTCTCAGTCCTTTAACAAAGATCACAGTATTCATTCACATATCTGTTGTGCGTTCAGTTCCAATATCTACGCGACATTTTAATGAAGGCGAGGGTAAAACGATTTCTCTGTCTTTGAACCACAGACAGCGTTAGGAAGAAGTAATTGGTTGTAAAATATTCCACCTGAATTCGGACTTTATACTGCACCTGGAAGAGCAAATGCATCAAAGATGGCCACGGAGGTTGAAATCAAGCCCATGCTTATAACACCTCATGTGCAACAGGTCACAAATCCTACTCTGTTTCTGGGAAACCATCGCTAATGCCCAAACCAGTAGCTTAAGGAGCATGACCAAGAAACTAAATACAATAAATGGGATGAAAGTTTCTGCATGGCAAGCGTGTACTTTTTTTATAGAACGAACTGCACGAAAGTGATTTTAGAATAATGTTGAATTTCGAACATCTTAGGACCAATTTAAATCGGAATTTACGAAAACATTTAGTGACAGTAGAGTAGGAAGGGAGCAGAGGATGAGCTTAAATAACATAGTTAGCACAAAAGCTGGTGAAAGCACGCAGTTGTACATTCAAAGAGTGCTTGTTTTCACAATATTTTCTAGATTCCATCTTAGCAAAATATTTGTTAGGTTTATGATTATCGTATCTAAGTTTTGTGTAAAAAGAATATGGTTTTTTAATATATGCGATTATTCAAATACAGCATAGGAATTAAATGTGTCGTTAAATTCTCTATATCTTTAAATTCAAAAATATATTTGTTTCCTATTCCTAAAGGCACCAATTAAAAGAATTACTTATGCTACTAATAAAGATGTTTTGTTTCTTGTCTTTGTATACCCCTCTTATATATGATTTTAATTAATTTTAATAGATAATTTTAAACAGTCATTATAAATTTCCATTTGAATTGAAGATTAATCTTTTATAATGAAATTCCCAGACTTAATGATGGACTATCTCTCTAGCAGTCATTTATTTTTAATGGTTTAATTATAAATCATTTAATGATACTATATTTAAAATGTGATTGTAAAATATTTACTGAGCAAATATGTCGAAACAATTTCTTAAAATATGTTGCAATGTATTGATATAAATGTTGAAATAATTTAAATCGAATGATTGTTCATGTAAAAAAAAGAAAGAAACTTTAATTGCACTTTGTTAGCTGATAGACACAAAAAAAATTTAAGCATTTTCACGAGAAATCAAGAAAATATAAGAGGAAAGTTCAAAAATTACCAGTGTTAGGAATAGCAATGTTATAACTCATTGCAGTATTGTCCAATGATCATTTTATGAGAGATCTTTGAGTATCATATCCTTCTCATCCCGAAAAATGTAACCCATTCTTTAGATTGCTTCTTGATATCTGATTTCTGATCTCATCATTGGTGACAACTGGTCATGGCCGAAATCAAATTTTAATTTAGTTCAAGCCGTTGCCAAAGGAAATATAACCTATGAATCAGTGTCGAATTTAGTTTGGCACTTTTATAGAGAACAGCAGACAATGATTTCACAAACTTGTTTAAGGAACGCTATCTGCTCTCAAAAACATGTATTTTATGAGTGAGTGGCTGATAGAATTTATGGCCTTAAAGCAAAATCTGGCAGAGATGTGCCAAATATTTTTAAATTTATAATCTGACCAGCCAAAAGGAAAAAAAATTCATTTGAAAGAAGGAGAGTCGAAAATGGAAAATGATAACCACGCTATCTAAGGGATACGTCGCCTGTTTTCCCAAAAGACAGTAAATATATGCGGATGTACTTTTGACTTTTGAACCATTCTTGTAAGAAAAAAACTGTGTAGGCTGCGGTAGCCTTATCATGGATAATCATGGATAGGACGAAAAGGTTTAAAGCTCAATTGCTGTGAATTAAACTGAGCACTGTCGTCTTTATTTGACGAAAGCTAAGTAGTTCAGTATTTTGTAGGGTCTTCAAATGCCTATTCGAAATTCAAAAACCGAAAAAATAAATTATTATTATTCGTCATATTTTATCTTATCATTCATTATCATATTTTTTTTATAAAGAAGTGACACCGAACTAGTTAAATATCTAAAATCTCTAAATCTTTTTTTACAGAATGGTTCACCACAATTTTCCATTTGTTCCATTTGCTTAAAATTCTAGTTTTCAAAAATATTATCTAAAGAATAATTTTGCAAATGTAAACGGATATTTGACTTTGATCTGGATCAGATTAACACAGCAATAAAATACGCACTTGAAGCAAAAAAATATTGCAAATTCATGTTAAAAATATTAGTATGAAGTATAAAAACTATTGACTTAAAACTTTCTTATCCTAGCAATTTATTATAATTATATTTAATTCTTGTATTTTCCGAATGTGCAACTTTTTAAAAATCAAACATTGTATGAATTCCACATACCTATAAAAAATTTCCAGAAATTAGATTTTATCTTTTGCTAATAAATAATTCGCAAAAAATCAAGCGATTTATTATCATACATTTTTATTTATAATTCTTTTCAATACATTATTTCAAAATACAATTTCAGCACACTGTAAAACAATTTTGAATTTGATCTGATTAATTACATCAATATTAATTTCAGAACTTCATCTGACTTCTTTTGATTTTTTTTTACTCGATACAAATAATTTAATACATAATTTATTTTTTGCGTTGAATTCTGAATTTTATTAGAGCTAGCGAAGAATCCTAGTTTCAGTTAATTATCTTTTGAAAAAAGTATGTAAACAAAACATTGTAATGCACTATTGAAATAATTGTTCTTGGCAAAATTTCTAGATAATTAATTCCACAATAATTCTTGATATATCTTAATTCCAAATATTATTTTTAATTTTTACCGGTGTTTTTGTTTCAGAAAATATTATTTTCTCGCCATAAAGGTTTGACCTTCTCTACGTGTTTAATAATAACATTTACATTGCTTTCCCAATATAACTGACATCTTGCAACACCTAAGGAACTTCAAACAGATGCGAGATAAACTAATTATTTTCGTTCTTAAGCTTAGAAGAGTAATCTCAAATGAGTTTTCACTTAAAATGCAGAAAATATAGTTAACAGTGAATAAGATTAAAAAGCGCGTTACTATATATACAGTAATGATAAAATATATTTACTATATCATATTTCTGCTTTATGTTCTCACAAAGAAGAAGCAAAGGTTTTATTAAGTATTTAAATAAAAGCACGATATAAATTTCCTTTCTCTCTTCTTAAGAAAATTAAATATTTATACAAGGCCTCTCTTTAAATTTCATTTTCTTTAAGCATAATATGAAAATATTTATTTTTGTATTTAAATAAGAGCAAAATTCAAAAGATATCCTAAATTTCGCATTATTTAAGGAATTTCATTCAATTTGTATGTAAAATGTGAATTCAGTTGTCTAATAAATTTAGATAATCTTAATAAAAATGTTGAATGTAATATCAAGATTATATAATAAATTTAAAGTACTTTATTATAATCAAAATGAAGAATTAATAGTTGAAATTCTGCCAATTTATATTCAAAGCCAAAATTAAATTTGTTTATATCAAGAAATGTTAAATACGCACTGAATAATCTAAATTACAAATTTATTAACTGAAAATAAGGTACAAAACTCGTTCAGATATACCTACATCAGCATGAATGAAAATGAATATAAATTTCTAACTCTGACGAAGACGGTTCAACCAGATCAAGTTTTAATGAACTTTTTACTTAAATGTTCAAGAATAAAATAGTTTTCTAAAACAGCTCCTTTAGCCAATGTTCGAGGAAATGAACATGATTAATAGTTAAAAAGCTAATTATATTTCTTTGCTTAAGCATCCTTATCCTGGCTCAACGTTTTAACACTTGCTGTTGAAATAAAAACTTGAGAAATCCATAATAAAGGGATCTTGTTTTAAATAAGCGGTACTTTACCCAATTACTCAAAAGCAGAACATTGATGCCAGTTAAAATATCAAGAACTGTTTTATTATTATTTTTTTATTTAATTTAAAACATTCTTACTCTCTGTGGCATAATTTATATTTAAGTTTTTGAAGTAAACGATGTTAGCTAATTTATAGTTTTTTTAAGTAATTATAAGTTTTCTAAATTACACTGGAGTTCGGGTTGAATTAGCTGTTACAATATACACTATACAAGAGTGATTCAGAAAGTAAAAGTTTCTCACAATAGATGGTGCTGTTAAGGCACATTAGTGTTATCACTGGAAACTGTCATCTGTAAAATGACGTCATAACAAATGTGACGTTAATTCGGAAATATGTTTTCATTTAGTAGTCATTTTCTGTCAAATGAAAATCTGATTGCTGCCGCATTGAATTGTCATGTGATAATCACCATATTACGCCATACAAAAAGCGACAATCAAAACTATGTGTTGATTCATATGAATATGCTTCGGCGAAGCAAAGTAGGTTTCATCAGCCGGAAAAGTTTTGATGACGATTTTTTTTTCTGGATGCGAAGGAATTCACATACTCATAGACTTTTCAGAAAAACGGTGAAATGTCCTGTGGATAATTAGCCTAGTGGATACTTCATATTTTTCATACGTCTTATAACGTATACATGTGTAGGAAATACTCATAGAATGTATCGCAATCAATACTTATTTCATTCTTCCTTTTGCCCAAATCAGATGGTATAAATGTATTTGCATTGTTATCTTAAGTAGAGTTTGATTATTAATTAAAGGAATTGATAGTTAATACAATTAATTTAAAATTAGTTAAATAATTTAATTGGTTATATTTATTTAATTAATTCTATTAATTGCATTAAATGAAAACCAGGCTTTAACTATGAGTTGTTAAAATTCCTTAATCAGAGGAAATGAACGCACTCCTGAAATTAATTAGATACGAAATGGAATGCAATCTACTTCAAAAGCCATTAAAATTTTACTTTCTAGTAATGGATCCTTGGAATATTTTCGAAAGAACAAGTGATAACTTTAATCAAATACATTAGACAAATTATCGCTTTAAAAGTAAGGACGATTCAACCATAATACTAGTAAGAGAAAAGGTAAGGACAATAAATAGTTCACATGTACATTCTTTGTTGCAATTAAAATTAAACATCAGAATTACTTAATAATATTGTTTATTCTTAAAGAAATAACTATTTTCTGCGTTTATTTTCATGTATACTTTCTCATGGATACATTTCATGCATGTATACATTTTTTCTCGTGTTTTATTTTTTCTTTCAAAATTATAAAATATTATGTAATCATTTTATTTTTCCTTATGGGCTAAAGAAATAAAATTTTCCTAACAATTTCTAAATTGTAAAACAACATACAGCTAACAATTCAACTATTTTGGCATTGTTTTATTCATTTGGGTTTATTTTTATGACTGTTTTGAAAGAAATTGGAATAACAGCTTGTCAAATAAATTGTGTTCGTGCTATTATGTGCAACCAATATAAAAGGGGATGAAAGGTTGCTCAAAATATACAATGTTTTTGGCGACAGATGACGCCAAAATTAAAGCAAATTAGTGTTACCATAGCGCAAAGTTATCCATTAAATGGCGTCAAAACAAATCTGAAGCTGATGTAAATTAATTTTGAATAATTCTGAGACAAGTTGTCATCCTGATTTCGCATCAAATCGCTCCCCTCGATGAGACGTGGATTCATCACTATACACTGTGAACAAAACAAAATTTAACACGTTGAGTTGTTTCCGGTGAATCTGCTTCTAAGAAGGTAAAGACGGTTTGATGCACGGTAGAAGTTAAGCAAAAAGTTTTCGAGATACAAAAGACATCATAGAATTTGATTTCTTAAAAAAATTTCAATGGACAATACTGAAGTGAATTATCTCTCTCTCCCATTCCCATTTCTAACACGGGTACTTTTTGAATCATCCTTGTAAGTTAGAAATATTAAAGTAAATACTTATATTTTATTATAAACTACAACAGGCAGATGCATTTAGTCTAAAAAGGCATCTCCGTATAACTAATTGTTATTATTGCGAACCTATTGAGTTAAATTACGTTGGCGAACAGAAGCTAAAATTCAAAAAAAAAAGTTATTTACTGAGTGTCTAACTTCTTCGAGTAAAAGATTGTTATTTTATCACTGATTCGATAATATTTCTCTCCAAATAAATTATCTTCATTCGAATTGAAAGAAACATCTATATTTTACAACACTCAAAGGCTTGTTCGAATACACGATCTCTAGGTATGAAAGGCTTCTTCAGAAGGAAATCCAATTGTCTCATTAGAGAGAGACGTTTTTAATCTGCTTTGAGGTGGATCTGGAGGCGTTGAAGCATCACAATTCTTCCAAAATGCAAATGCAATTCGGAAATAAGTCTTTTACAAACTCTTTGAATGTGAAAGCTTCTTATTGGACCCACTCAATTTAATCGGAATTTATTCACATCGCTTAAAGCAGTCCGTACATCAATTCTAAAATCAAAGCGGAAATCAAGTAGCGGTGCTTCTTGATGAGCTTTAAGTCCTTACTATACCTATATTTTGAATCTTTTTTTTAAAGTTTTCAAATTAATTTATAGAATATTTTGTCAAATGATTTTTAAAACGGAATGTTTTTATCTTATTTTCTTTAAAGGCGGTAGACATTCACCAACATTACGAACAGACATTGTAATGTTAATTTATAATCAACAAAGGGCTAAGGACACTTGAGATAGACATATCCTACATCATAATAGGGTTGAATTTATTGTTTATTGATGCCACTTTTGAGTGATTCATTATTTTTATCAGAGTCGCTCTCAGAAGCAATACAATGGGCTATTGGTGACAAGCATCGAAGTTTTGAATAACGGTCAAGTGCCAAGGACGACATCTAACCTGGCACCTTCCTTTCCAAACGTTTGCACCACCCTAAGGTGAAAACTTGGAATCTAGATAGATTTAATATGCATCATCCTTGCTACACGACGGGTTTTAGTGGCATCATGACTTGAGTCCACGACTCGATTCCGGCCACGAGTTCGCTACCATGATCATAAGATTACCGCAGTTACTTATTAACGTCGCACTAGAAGCATCACAAAAGCTTTTTACTAAGAACCTCACAATTGTCAACTCCAATAGAAAAATGAGAAAGACATGGGATATTCCCCTTCTCCAAACTTACACAATATGCCACCGTTAGGACTTTCAATCCCGACTGATTCAATCTGCATCAACCTGCTACATGACATGGACAAAGGACTCAAACACGCTGGCACAGGTTAAAAATTGTTGGCAGTTAGCTTGTTGCCCAGACCATTAACTCTCACATAGCATGTGGGGCCGCGGTAGCCTAGTGGTCAAGGTCGTGGACTAGCGACCGGCGGTTTTCGTTCAGTCGCGGGTTTGATCCTTGGCCGCCAAAGACCCGCCGTGTAGCCGGGGCTGATTCACGTTAAATCTGTTCGGGGTCCAAAGTCCTCCCGTTGGCGTGGTGTGGATGTTAGGAGAGGGGGGTGCCAGCTCAGGTGTCGTCCTCGTCTCTTGACCGTGGTTCAAAATTACGAGGTCCGTCGCCAATAGCCCTCGTGTTGCTTCTAGTGCGACGTTAATAAAAACTAAACTAAACTCACATAGCATGTTGGTCTGCGTAGAAGAATGGTTATGGTAGAATGATAGCGAACTTAAGGGTGGCGCGGTTTCAGTCAATTGAGTTGAAGGCTTAGTCCTGATGTGACTAAAAACCCATCATATAATACATCTTATGCCAAATATTTAAATTGGTCTCAAAATCTTTAACTTAAAATGATTCGGAAGTTAGATGAAATGGAGGATATTAGGGTATTGCTCTCGTCACTTGACCATGATAAAAACTACTAAGTCCTTCTCCAATAGCCTTCGTGTTGCATATAAGTACAATATCATGAATAATCAATCAACTTGCACCCCTTGAGGACTTTGAATCATAGTTGAGTTTATCACATTCAAATAGATACATTACTTGACGCATACCATTGATAGAACTAAAACTCTAGCCTAAGGTACAAAAGAAATTATTTTAAGCAGAATTCAAAATATATTGTCATTCAATATCGTCGAACGTAATTTTACCATTTATCAATAATGTGAGATTTGATGGATATTTTACATAGGTAAAGGAAAATAAGTCGAGTCTCCCAATTTTTTGATTGATTTATTGGTTTCATGGAATATAGAGCAACAAATGGTATTATCCTCCATTTTTTTTTATGTTCTTTAAGTTGATGTTAATTTCAAGTTTATGAGCCTCTCGGTTCTTAATCTACATACCCTTAAACGCGCTGTGTGAATTGAGCTTCGACTTCACTTGCCCAGAGCTAAAGTTTTAGTAATTGAAATTTAATTGTATAGATTAATAAAAGAAAAAATATATTTAGTTATGTTTGGGCCCAAAATTTATTGAAAAAAGTGGTATTTAAGAAAAATCATTGTGAAATTTGGTTGATAGAAAGTATTTGCTCGCCATTGGTGGCATTTACTGCGGAGGGTGTAATTTAACTTCTGCAACCGATCAATAGCGCTGCTGCGTTTCGAGACTGTTTTAATGTTAACTAAAGTGAAAAAAATTTTCAGTAAACTATATGTGCTTGGAAGCACTCGTATTGTAATTGATTTCTTGGTTAACTGCTATTGGAGGAGGAGATTGGTGTTAGTGTCTGAGATGATTAGCTCTTCTTTGAGGGGGGTGGGGACTTATGCCTTCTGAATGCTTAGTCCGAGTGTTATCCAGGGAAGTTTATTAACCTTAGGTAACTAGATTTAATTCTCTGTTACTGCGTAACAAATCATTCGACTAGCAAACTATGGGAATAAAAAAACAAGTATATTTATATGTTTCCTTTGCTTTTATTTCAAACAAATTTTGTAACTTATGAGAAGGATTAGAATATTTAAATAACAAAATAGAAAAGAGGTTTGAATTCGCGTTGTCACCCTTGGCGGATGATAAAAGTATAATAATCACAAACAGCCATGATGCAGCAGTTTCATAATTACTGTGTCATTCTGCGTTTCTTCGATAGACAGTATGTATAAATTCATTTTTGTTTGCAGCACTTTTAATTGTGTCTACTGAGGACTTATCAATGCTCAAAATATCTTCAATAATTATTTTGACGGAACTTTACAAATTCCTGAACGTTATAACTAAGCTTTCAGCTATTAGACGATGATTACAGCAAGTCTCGAAAAGTAGCAAGTGTAAATTTGTGTTTATTACCTATAAATAACTTATTTTACTAGTTATGAAGGTACTGTAAGTGAGCGATTGTGTAGGGTCTAGCATTTCTCTAGAGGAGGAAAATATTGAAGAACGTAATGGAACGTTTTTTGGATCAATGTACTACTTTCTTTAAATATTCTCCAAAAGTTCAAAGTAGTATACTGCTGTTGCGTCTAGTACTGTTTTTCCCAGCCTGTATAAGTAGATGGACAATACAATATCACTTAAAATTGTAAATAGCTTCTTTTAGTGCTATTTTTACATTAGTTATGTGTATAAATTTAGAAGTGGTACGCTGTATCATTTTAATATGCAATAAAATATATAGGCAAATTCTCTAAGGGAATAAGACTCTCAAAGGAACAATATCATTTTCAAACTGTCAGCTTTTCCGTAATAACTCTGGAAATGATATAAAAATCCTTTTGACTTATTTTGCGGAAGAGTTTATAGAGTTGTTTTATTTTGAATTGAAGCGCACACATGGAAGTTTTAGTATAAATTAAATTTTTTTGTCAATTGCTTTAATTGTATGTTATGAAGTTGTATGATATGGTTATGAAGGAATTCGACTTACATAATACCCTGTGAGCCCCCCTAAAGAACAGTGAGATTTTTTTTCTGGAAGAGAAAGAGAGAGATTAGTAAGGTGGGTTTTTTTTTCCTTCTTTTGGTCCATACTGATCCTCTTTCTTTCAGGGAACTAGTGACTGAAGAAATAAGCATAATAAGAATAAAAGGATGTCAAACGATTATTTAAATAATTTATCAGGGTTTCCACGGTTAAATTGGCCGTGGTAGCCCAGTATTCATTGTTGCGGACTCGTGGTCGGTGTTTCTTTTCATTTAGTACTTTTTCGCGCCCTGATACCCCTAAAGATCCGCCGTATAGAGGTGCTAATGTACGTTAAATCTTGTCAAGTCCCAAGTCCTTCCGTAGGGTGGGGTGGAAGTTTGGAGTTTGAGGTACTAGAGTGGACCTCATCACTTGACTGAGATTCTAAATTATGACGTCCGTCACCCATAGCCCTCGTGTTGCATCTCAGTGCTACGTTAAAACACATTCACAATCCATGGCTAAATATAGAAAAACCATCAGTAACTTTAAGAAAAACCGAATTTATATTTTATCCGCTTCTGTTAACAGATTCAATTTTTTTAAAAAAAAAATCACATTTCAAATAACACCAGTACATCTTCACAACATAAAACCAAAGAATTCTCAAGATGACTCCTTCGAGTATCAATATAAAAAAATAAGTAAGTATTCGTAAAATAAAGAACAATATATGTTCTTTATTTCATGTATAGATTGTTTGAATCTTCAGGGAAGCGTCTGGTTAGAAAAGAAAATTCGTCATTTCATATCATCGGCTTTTGTACTAGTGCAACATTGCTTGAAACAGTAGGCTTTCTTGTTTTCAACTCGTGTCACGCAGAAGCAAGCGACGGATTCCCTCGAGAAATCCTTGCGAAATATATTTTTGTCTTCCCCGAAATATTTCTGTCTTTTTCTCGAAAACTGAACTGGAATCGCCGAACTAGTGAATTAAATTTTCATTCGATTAGAAACGTGGTGAAACCCTTATATAACAATAATCGAATAAAATGTGAAACAAATTGAGTCATTTTTTTCACAAAATTTAGATGGTGATATTTTTTTTTCTTACTCTGATTGTGGACTGTGTGTAACTTTTTTGAAAAAATTTCCAAGAAGGCTTGATGTGTTTCTAAACAAACAATATTAACAATAGAATAATATCCGATATCGATCTCTGACAATCCTTGATTCAACTAAAAGTATTTAATCCTGTGTTCAAAAATATATTTGATTGATTTCCAATATTAAAGTGTAACGTTTCCTATTTTTTATAAAATATGGTTTAACATTAAATTACTATTTAATACGTTAAGAAATCGCAATTAATTATAATTGAACTAAAATTTAGTTAAGAATGTGGATTATAAATATTTGGGAATCAAACATAGAAATTAGTTTAAGAATTAAGATTTTTCTTATTCAGAAATAAGATTCAGAAATGGGCGTAAGAAACTAACTTAGAAAATGATTTAAGCATTAGTCTTAAAAAAAAGATTTAAAGATTAGACCTAAAAATTGAATTAAGAATTAGTTTTAAAAATTAGCTTAAAAATTAGACAGTGATTGGCTTAAAAATTAAGCTAAGAAATTGGCTTAAGAACTTAGCTTTTTATATTACAGAAATATTTACTAAAATTGTAATAAGAGTAACTTATTTAAAACTTTTTAAGTCAAGTAAATGAGTTTTTGGAATATTTTTGACATATTTTTAAGCACTATCAAATAAAGAAACATTTGCTTATTGCTCATATAATTAATTCTCACTGAGATTCCACGCACATTCACACACATACAGAGAGAAAGATTGTGGAATAATTCTGCTACATCAAACTAAAATTTTACAGATGTACATTTTTTAAAAATGGAAAAAAAAGGTCTCTAAATCAAAATAGTGATAAAAGGTAAGTTAAGCATCACGAAAAATAACAAAAAACTTTATCTCCTGAGAAAAATATTAGTAACTAAGTAGACTTGTGGTATAACATATCTCTCATTTAACAAAGATCTATCACATCAATTAAAAAAAATCATTAACTCACGGCCGGCTATTTTCATCTAGTAGTGGGTTTGAGCTCTGATATCACAAAAGATCCACTGTAGTGGGCTGATGCATGTTATTTCTAGTGGATGTCCCAAGTCATCCCTTTCGAGTGGCGTGGAAGCTTAGAGAGGGACGTGCCAGATGAGGAATCGCTTTCGTCACTTGACCGAGGCTCAAAATTACGAGGTCCGTTGCCAGTAGCCCTCGTGTTGATTCTCATTGCGACGTTAATAAACAGCCGAGTCCCATGTTCTTAAGAAGTCGGAACAAAAACGTCATTAAAAAGAAATATTATTTGTTTAAAAAAATAAGAACACTTTTTGTTCAGTTTTTAAATTAACCTCTGTCCAGAGCTATACTATATTAACGACAAATCTAGAAATTCGTTTAAGGGATTATTAAAGCTGCCCTGGAAACAACGGGAGAACTAATGACGACAAACTTCTAAGCTTGGACCACGATTAAATGACAAAGATAAACCTTAACACCTTTTAAGTTTTACTCCACACCTTAAGTTGACCCCGCCAAGAAGAAGATTTAAAACTCTAACAAATTTTACATGAATCAGCCTAACTAAACGATAATCTTTGAAGGAGCGAAATTCGAACCCATGACCTTTCGATTACGAATACATTATTCTTTCAATTGGAGTACCATGACACACAACTCTGAAAAGGGATTCCCGGTTATGTAAAGAAAATGATTCCTTAACTGGTAATTACTTTTCTTATTTCCACGCTACACCATGTGATGGTTTTGAAACCTAGTTCCATTTAAGGAACATGAATCTCGTTATTCGGGACAAAGAGTCATTATGAAAATAAAGACTCAAGTTCACAGCCCACCACAGAATGACTTAAAAACCTTGTCCCATTTAACGTGCAGTAATTTTTTTTAAATGACAAGCATATATATGGTATAATAATAGAGGGGAAAACTTTTATTTATTGCTTGATTGATCAACGTCGCCTTTAGAAGTAACTCGAGAGCTGTTGACGGCGGTTTCGTAATTTTGAACTACTATCAAGTAACGAAGATAACACCTGAGCTGATTTCTCATTTTTCTAACTTCCACTCCTTTTCAGCGTGAGAGTTTCGAGCCATGACTGACTTATCATACATCAGACCCACTACACGACCGGCCTTCTTTCGATAGACTGCGACTGAGTTTACAACTCAAAGGAAAGTTTTGGCCAATCTGCCATTTAACCGCCATATTTACGAGGGTCATTCAGTAAGTCCTTAGAAATCCGAAGAGATGGTGCTCGTAGCAACGAAAATAGTTTTGTTTTTAGTAAACATCGTGATTTATTAGACAGCTTTTTAAATCTCAGTAACTCGTATTCCTGATCATGATACACCTTTCGTACCTCAAAAATTCTTCGTCATTACAATTCCAACCGAAAAGATCATCTCCATCCTTTTTGGAAAAAATTCATGGGAAGGAACTCAACGTTTTGATTTTTGCTTAATTTCCGGTGCATAATGAAGAATTCAGGTCTCGCCGACTGCGACACCTTGACGCGGCAGCGATCAGATTTTGATTTCGCAGCAAATGACTGTCAAAATTAGTTCATAAATTACTGTCGAATTTGTTTCAACTCCGTTTAACAGATGGCAGTTTCAATGATGACAACAGTTTACCTTCGTGATACCATCGTTCTCCAAATACAAGTACTTTTTGAGCCATCCTTGTACATGTCTTATGTAAATTTTTTAAGCAGAAGTGTGAATGTGCATCTTAAGTCTCCTACGTAAAGAAATATGATAATTAAATATGCTTTCATAAAATGCCTCAACATTTTAAACCGTGTTGAAAATGTGTCTTCAATGGTTACTTGGCCTCATGTAGTTTAATATTTAGGATTCGTGCAAAAAATTATAAATGATAAAGACTCAAACTTCTCCACATTACTTGGAATCATCCTTTGTTACATCCATTTTGAAATTTTCTGCAAGGATAGTTGTATATTCGACACATAAATGAAATAAAAGTTAAACTTTTCCTTTATTAGACTTATCTTGGAATGCGTAAAAAAATTATTAACTTCAAGAAAAATAAAATTAATTTTCAATGGGTTTTCTTCCGTTCACATTGCATGTCAAGGTCAAAACTTTAAAAGCTTGTTTCTCATATTTTAAAGTGCTCAGTTGAGATGAAATTTTCTATACACCATTGTTTTGGATGACAATACGGTAATTTAACTATGATTAATTAAAATTAATTGAGTAAAACTAATTATTTAAAAAATTAAATTTTTCGCCAAGTTTCTCTTCAAATCTCCAAATTCGTCGGCATGGAGAAGGGATCAATGCTTACACTCTCTTTTGTAAATTGGTGACATCTCTATAAATCTATATTTTCCTTTAAAGAGAAGCACTGCAGGGAAGCATCATTTCATGTTCGTAACATTGCTCCCCATCTTCAAGTCAGGCGAATGTTACTGAAATTTTAAAGTATAAAAAATTATGTTACAATAAGTGTGAAACTTGAATGAAAACCCATGTTTAAAAAACTCGTTTTTTACCGGCGTTATTTTTTAAATAAAAGTGATCCAGGTCATCGGTGATCGCTTTTCCGCATTTCGATATCTATCAACTGTTTGGGTAAAAAAGAAACTTAAAAAAATAGTGAATTATTTCCTATTAATGATACGGTTTTATTTCAGCAAGTACGGAATATTTTTTCTAACCCATTCTAATAATAACCTGTCTAAACTGACTTAATGTACTCATATATCATTAATGCGAAATATTCGGTAAATATGGTTCTCTGTGCAATTCAATATCAACAGATGATGTAGCGTAGTGAAAATGAACAAAAAGTTCATATTGCTTACGTTTCTCTTACTAATCTTTCAATCATTCGGTAATAGCTATCACATGTTTTGCTCTATGAAAATCACAAGCAATTATATTATCAAACTTCAACCGCAACTCCATTAACTAACGCTTAGAGAAAAATTAAATCTGAATACTTTATCGACATGGAATTATTCGATCATATATTTTATCTTTTATAAAACTAGCATAAGATGTAATCAATTCTTGTTCGCAAATTAACTCAATTTTCCTTGTGTTCTGTCAAACAAATTGCTGAAAGACTGAAAATTGTAATATGGAGGGGGGAAGGGAGGCGCACGTTGTGTTAATTGTAACAAATTGCTACGCCGAATCCGCGAAGTTTCGTCATTATTATTACTAGAGCAATCCTTCAAACAATTTTGCGGTTGCATTATGCATATTAACGCGAAGTAATTCGAAACTAGATCTCCGTAATTAATGGAACATTTAATAATGTCGATGCAAATAACTAGAGAGGAAATTTCTCTCTGTTTGATTTTGAATACCATATTGTATTAGTGAAAATGATAAATGTTTTCTTTCATAACGTGCTGCCATCTGTTGTAATGTATTGAAGTTACTGAATCCAGCAAAAATATAATTTGGTAATTTTTCTTTTTTTCTTCTTCTCATCATAATTCAAAGTCAAATAACTAAAAATGTATTTATAAAAAAAAGTTATAGTAGTCTAAGGTAATACAGTTTATTCATTGAATTAAAATTAGGCAAGTAAGTTACGTCATCAGCCAAAATTCTTTATATTCAAAATGTGTTTCCCGCAGCTACTATAGGTACATTTAATCAGGTTAAACCCGTAATAGGAGAGATAAGAGAGTTAGATATAACAGGGGACGTGTAGTCTCACAGGTAACGCTTCGTAATTATTTTTTTTTTAAAAAAAATCATTTAATTAAAATATCATCTAATTATTTTACGTAAAATTTCTTTGAAGTTTTAACTTTCAGATAAAAAATATATGTTTTTACATTTTAAAGTAAAATAAAACTTTTCTGAGAAAATTTTGACAAAACCTTAGATTTTTTTGATGAAAATCATATACTGCAGTAAATTTTGAAAATTAAGTAATAAAAATGAATCTACTGTGTATTAACTATTATGTTTAATTTATTTTTTATGTAAAGCAAATTTCAATTGAAGAAAATGTTATTCAGCTAGAGTTCTAAACATTTCGATTAGGCTCAGGGAAAGACCATTTAAATCTACTTTCCCCATAGTAGTATTTCACAGAATTACTTGCTGCTTCTTACTCAGAGAAATCATTGCCATCTGAATAAATTTCTAGTCTAATAATTACATGCTTAGTTCTGTAGAATTTATTCTTCCTCTAGCTTCCGGTTTTGTGACCTTGAACATCACCTCTTCGAAAAGATTGTTCTGGCACGTGCATCCGGTTGAAATTTTGTTACATTCTTCAAGACGGTCAGTGAGACTATACCTTCCTATTAGTGTTATAATTTTAGGCTGTAGTAACACGTGACTTTGAAGTTAGATTCGAGGAGACTGATGCATCCATATAATCCTTATTGCGTGGAAGAGCTGCAAAAGATTTTAGATGAAGTTGGAAGTTATTTTAGAGGCGATTTTTTGTCGGCGAATGCTCCCACTGGGTGATGGGAGAAGCATATTTAGTGGTCTGTGAGACCGCACGTCCCTTGTTACGGTTAAACACGTATGATGTGTCTACCTCACTTTTTTTTTGCAAGAATAGCAAAGATTATTGAATTATGTGGAATACATTACAACCAAAGTAATTCATGTTGAAAATTTAACATTGCCTTCTGTTATTTAAATACATGGAATTAAGCGTGTTGGTTTAATTCACTTTAATAGACCACTTTATTTAAAAATAAACAATTTAACTTGCAGTTTTGACCCATGATTTTTTTGCTCAGTCACCAGTCTTCTATATCTATATATATATAAGCGAAATACCACTGACTGACTCATCACGATATCTCTAAAACTATACAACCGATTGACTTGAAATTTGGTACAGTTACTCATTTTGCGATGTAGACGCTCACTAAGAACGGATTTTACGGAATTCTAATCCTAAATGTAATTTCCATCCGTTAATCTTTTCTTATCCATTGGTTATGTCATTTTTGGCGACTTTATCGCTAAAAATGATATGACCGACGCCAAACGGAATATATTTTTTTAATATGTGTACTGTGTATTGCTACCAATTCAGTTTACTTGGCGAGATTTGCGCTAGCGAAATGGAAAATACCAAATAATTTAATATTGATGCGCTGAAGGAGGATGGATTTATCACCAAATATCTTCCACCGCCAAGTCGAAGCATTTCAATGACCTTGCATTGTGAATTTTAAAAAGCTATACTATGGTAACCCCAGCTGACTTCCGCCCGCTTTGCTCAGCAAAAAATAATTTTTTATTGTTGTGGAAACTAGACGTAAGTTTTAAATTTATGAGAAGAGTATTTTATTATTAATAATGATTGATAAATTACATTTGTAAATCTAAACGCAATCTTACGAAGATATTGAAGTTGGCTTTTAACAAATGAATAATAACGGTATGTTATTCATATCATTGATAAAAAAAAAATAAGTAGCTGACAAAATATTTATTGCGATGTACGCATTAACTGTAACCTAATGTTAACATTTTGCAAAAGTTTTGTTTTTGTATTTTGGCAATTTTTAGTTTTTGATTTCTAGGAAATAAACGTTTTTGTTTTTTTAAAATGGCTGGATATTTTATCGTTTTCAGAATACAGAATTATTTTTAATGATATGATTTTTTAAGAGCTATTCTGTCTATTCAAATGCGGTTTTAGATATGCTGCTAGCGTAAGAGTTATCCCTTTGCAAAAAGGATAACGTAATACGGGTGACTTTTTGCTAAAATTTTTTATTATACTTTATCTTTTCGTAAGTATTTTTTGTTGAATTTTTAAATAATTTGATTTTAAAAAATTAATTATATTTTTTAACTTGAAAAGTATTTCATTGTAGGTTAATACAAATTGATTTTTCTTATTTACTTTTCAGTTATAGTTTTTAATAATGGATGTTGAATATATTTGGATAGATAGAATACCTACTCCTTTCAAAGTTTTTAAAATTCTTGGCGACGGAGCAAGTTTATTTTCGTCTCTGTCTTTGCTGGTGTTCGGTGACATATCGATGGCGTATAAAATGAGAAATATTATCGTTTCTCACATGTTTAACAACTGGTATCGGTTTAAATGCTACACTCAAATGCTACCTGGCGCTCCTTATAATACTAACGATTTATATTTTACCGAAAGGTGTAAACCAAACACGTATGGATCTATTTGCGAAATTATGGCGGTGGCAGAGCTATTTCCCTATCAGTTCGAAGTGTATCAAGGCGTCTGCCTTATAGCTTCTGTTGGTGAAACAATTCAGAGAAAAAAAAATTACGTTTTACGGGAAACTATAATAGTGGACATTTTGATGTTTATATTGAAATAGTTGGATTAACAAATAAAAGTAAAGTTAATCTTGGTGATGATAATGTGAAACAAAATGAAGAAAATGTGTCATATTTAGTGTTTCATCCTCAAGAAAATGTATCTATGCTACTTTCAAAGACTCAATCAATATCTAACATTAATTTATCAAGTTCAAGTGAATAGATTATTAATGATATAATATCTCTTCAATTAAATAAAGGTAAAAAAAAGAGGAAAAATATTCACAAATTCAATTAGATATGAACAAGTAAGACACGCTGTTGAAAGTATACCAAAGTCATCTTGAAATACATAGAGAAGTTGCTTCAAAATATACTAAAAGCCATCCTGAAGTACATAGAGCAGCAATACGAAAATACTTTTCTAATAACCCCCCTATGAATCAGGCAGCTGTAATTAAATGCAATGAAAAAAGATCAAAAGTTAAATTAGTGCCTTGGACTTCTAAAGCTTTGGTTTTAAATATATATAACAGATATTGACTATTTAAATGATAAAATCGCAGATAAAAAATATCAGAAAACGTTTGTCCTGTTTGTAGTGCCATGCTTTAAAATTGATAGAAGAACCTCCAGGAATGTGCTGCAGCGGTGATCAAGTCCAAATTCCTGCTATTAGATCCTACCCTGAACCTTTGAATAGTCTTCTTAACCATAAGGATCAGCTTTCAGAATATTTTCTTTCCATAATTATTTTGAACCACGGTCAAGTGACGAGGACGACAACTGATCTGGTACCCCCCCTCTCCTAACATCCACACCACACCAACGGGAGGACTTTGGGCCCCGACAGATTTAACGTGCATCCACCCCAGCTACACGGTGGGTCTTTGGCGGCCAAGGATCGAACCCGCGACTGAGCGAAAACCGCCGGCCACGAATCCGAAACCTTGCCCACTAGGCTACCTAAAGATTGGTACGTCATTAATGTTGTTGCGTAATTTAAATCCTCCTAAATTATGTAACAGCACCAGACTCAAAGTGAAAACTCTAAAAAGAAACGTTATAGAAGCGACTATTTTTACAGGAAAGTATGAGGGTGAAAATATATTCATTCCAAGAATACCATTAATTCCATCAGATTATCATTTTGAATTTAAGCGTTTGCAGTTTCCAGTTAGACTTTGCTTTGCGATGACTATCAATAAAGAACAAGGGCAGAGTTTAAAATTAGCTGGTGTAGATTTACAAAGTGTCTGTTTTTCACATGGTCAATTTTATATGGCATGTTCAAGAGTTAGTTCACGTGAAAATCTAATCAACCTTCAACCAGAAAAACGAACGGAGAATGTTGTCTACAGAGATGTTTTGGAAATGTAGGCATATTATTTCATATTTTTCTAATATTTAACTATTTCTAAAATAAGAATAAGATAAAATAATAATGAATGTAATAATTATGATAAATAAATTGATATAATAAAAAATAAAAATGTAGTTGTCATTCTCAAAAATTGCCATGCATTCAAAATAAAGACAATAGAAATGTAATACACAAAAAAATTGATTCAACAGGTTTAAAAAATAAAAAATATATATATAAAAATGTATTTTTATTTTTATGTTGGCAATTTTTGCATGGTTTTGGCCTACTGGGGATCCGCCATGTAGAATAATGGGAACACATCGCACTACACACTACCTCATCGGTGATGCGGAATTCTGTTCAACGACAGATTTACGGACTAAATTACATTTTCATTGATGAATTATTAACACTTAAATACTTTTCTCATATGTTTGAAAGTCATGGATAACCATTATTACAGACAATAAATTTCTAAAATTTTTAAATTCAGATTATAATTAAATTTAAAAATTGAAAAATTTCTTGATATTTTACGTATAGGTTCCAAAATATAATATTATCGTCTGCCCAGCGAAGCGGGCGGGTATCAGCTAGTCATATAATATAAAGATAATGAGGTTCTATTTAGTTAAGCATCATTTTTTACTCTGTAGGATTCCTTTGGCCCAATCAGGGCTATCTACTCAATCTTAGTTTCCATTCACTATTTCCTAACTCGAAATCAAAAATTTGTTTAAATTTATGAATATAATATAAGTTCAATCTTTCGTTTTCATGCTCAATTTTTTTATATATTCTTCAAACTTTCTGCAACTTTTCGACAATAGTTAAAGAAAAACAGAATCTCAATTTAATTGCCGGAAGGTCGTAAGATCAAAACTCAATTCTACCCAAGACAATCGTGTTGGATGATATTGGAGGGCTTATATGTTAAATTTAATTGGACTTCGTGATCCTTATGTAGCATTTTTTAGAGAATTGTTGACTAAGATATTGACTTAGTCAACATAGTTGTTATTTTTGAATGATTAGAAATACAAGATTCTTAACAAGGAATCCATTCTGTACCTCCAATAAAATATTAGGTAAATAAGAACAAAAAAACATTACAAAAATTATTAGATACTTTGATACATTTAGTCATTTGTTTTCAATATTTTAAGGCCATTTACTTACAAACGATTTAATAAGAGGTTATTCTCGGGTTTTTTTTTTTTTTTTTACTTAATTATTTTAGATGCAAGAGAATTCAGTTTCATTTTACAATTTAAAAGAATCTGTCAATAATAAACTATCCATCTATCAGTGAAAAGTCATTTCTATCGTTAAATATTTAGAAATACAGTGTTTATTTTAAGATCAAACACAAACATAATCAGTTATCACCGTAAAGTAAATAATTTAATTCCTTTTTATATGTATACGCATATTATATAGATTTCTCGGAAATGTTTCCAATAAAATTCGAGTAATTATTAAAAAGATGAAATGTCTTCTGATTATTGAAATCAATACACCTTCATTTTCTGAAAAAATATTGCTAACAGATGAGAAAAAAGAAAAACGTTAGAAAAAATCATGTCATTAAAAACGTCCTGAATAAGATGCTGGATTTTTTTAAAAATAATTATGCTTAACACTTTTAATTCCAAAATGTTTATTTAGAAAAAAAGACATAATAATAAATCAAATAGTTTTATTTCTAAATACATCGCGAATAAATTTCTCTTTGAAATTTGCAGTTATTTGAAATTTAAGTACGAATCCCCAGTTAATTGATAAGACGGTGAGTTGTTTTTTTTTTCATGAATTATTTCTTGTACTTTCAGGAATTTAAACATTATTCATATACTTAAAAGACGATTGAAAAATAATGATGGAAGCATGGAACAAGTAGCGGAACGTTTTGATAAACTTTTAACGATAAAACTATCGTTTAAAAAGCGCTCGCAAAGGAAAACAAAATTTATATTTTGTATGTATCAAGAAATTTCAAAATACAGTCGATATTAATATTGTATTTTGAAGTAAACTCATGATACTATAAATATATGTTGCAAGTTTACTCCTCAGAAGCAAACATCCATCATAAATTGTAATTCTTAATATCCAAATGGAACGAATATTCTTAAAAGTAAGGTTGTTCAAATTTTAGAACTATACAAAAAAAAAAAAAAATACCTGGAACATACAATCAATGAAAATACTGATTATTCCCCCCATATTTGTAAATTGATTTAGCCTTTTTATAATATATAAAAAGAACAAAATATTTGTTTCTGGTAAAAGTGAATTTATCTGACAAACTCAGATGAAAATTTTGTTAAACAGAATTAATAAATCTTGATTTTGTTTTCTGATATTTGTTTCCACTATAATCTTGATCTAATATCAAACAAGGATATCGTAACTAGCGTAATGAATCTGTATGCGAAGGAGATTTTCAAAAGATATCTTAGTTTCGAAAGTGATAAAAGTGGTGCATCACAGAAATATTGTGTTTGTTTGTAATGAAAAGTAATAAATAATCTTTCTTTCTCTTTCTTTTTTTCTTATTTTTTTTAAGTATACGCAATTCTGAGAGTGTGTCAAAGATGGCTTTTCCATCCGCATTATGCTAATTTTTCACTCACATTCCTCATTTGAGATTTTACAAATCAACCTTTTTTAAATACATATTGATTATTTTGCAAATGAAATTTTATGCAATTGATTTTTTTCCGATTACACTTCAAAACTTTTTAAAAATTTTCATCAGAATAGTAATTTTAAAATTATAATTATTATTTAAATCTCGAATTATAACTTTTCAGAATTTTTCGTTGAGAAGTAAAAATCTTTTTTTTTTTCTTTTCATTATTTTCTGTCTTTTCCTTTTTTTTTTTTTTAATCTCCATGTCATCATATTTCTTGTAATTTACATATTAAGACATTCTAAAGAAAAAAATAATTTGTTTATTCTTATCATTTTAAGAATGGTGAGAAATGCTAGAATACACAATTTGAAAATGGTGATTGTATTTCTTGTTTTGAATCATATTTTTAAGATCGTGGTCCACCATGCTGCGAAGTAATCTGTGTAATACAAAATGTATGTTTTGTTGCATTGATAAAATGCTTATCATAAAATTTGTTCTAATCTTGCTACGAGTTCTTCTGGATTAATTATAATTAAAGAACAGATGAAGATGACGCTTGTGACAAAATAAATTCTAAACAATAATATTGAACCAAAGTAATTTTACTTTGAATAACACTTATATGAATAATTCAAAGATAACCAAATGTGGATGTATTCTGAAACATTGAAAAAAGGTAATACACTAGACTAAACTTAATACACTTTTACAGTTAGGCCAAACAATTCAGTTCCTTATATTTTATATCAAAGGATTTTCAGAAGAATGAATTTGTACTTTAAGTCTAATGAATACTTGATGGCAAAATTGAAAAACTTTATACATGTAGCAATTCTTGCAGCCTAATAAAATATACGAAATTTCTAGCAGATATATATTTAAAAATACACTTCACGAATCATTCAGTATTGTAAACGAATACCAGGAAATATAAAATACGTTTCGAACACTTTTCTCAACTCAACAATCAAACATAAATATGGTAATTCCAACCAAATAAAAAATATTATTTTCTAATTATACAACGTGTGGCTATTAAATAACGAGAATGGCTCTATAAAACATTTTATTTTGATGTCATGTATATATATTTTTTATCACCGTCGATATACACCCTCCTTCTATCCCTACAACGCTCCATGCGAATCTTTCATTGTTCGAAACAGTGCTGGAAGTCTTCTGTCAGCTCCTTCAGGAAGCAGGGTGCTTTCTTCTTAACAGCTTCAACGGACTCAAACAGTGCTTCTTTTAATGCAAATTCCACCTTAGGAAACATACAGAAGTCGCCTGGAAATAGACCCGGCGAATAAGGTAGCTGGTCTAACACTGGGATGTTGCACTTGACTAGAAACCTCATGGCAGACAATATGAAAAGAACCAGGAAATTGTCTCAGTGGAAAAATTGGCCTTCAGAAATTTTGACAATTGTTTCAGCCTCAGCAATTGCACTGATACTTAACCGATGGTCAGATCGGAACAGATTACCGATTTTTCCGATATTGTCGTATATTTGGGATGTAGAAGGATCACCCGGAAGTGAATCATCTTCAACGTCTTCACGACCATCTTGAAAATGTTTAAATCACTCAAGAACACGTGTACGAGATAAATATTCCTTGCCATACACTTTTTAAATAAATTATAAGTTTCAGTAGCTGTTTTTTAAGGTTCTGTGCGAAATTTCACAATTCGTTGCTCACTTATCATTCTTCTGGCGAAACGAAGAAATAATTCTAATATGAACGAAGGCTATGGGTATTTGTTTACAGAAGCGAAGAACACTGCATTTGAAAGAGAAGGCTTCTGTAAAACAGCTAAACAGCTGTCGGTTGCTGGCATTTAGCGCATGTGTACTTCTTCTGTAGCAGCGTCTTCTCGTTATTTAATACCCACACATCATATAAGAATTAACTATATAAGAACTAATTATATAAGAAGTAAGTATAATAAGAACTAACAATGTATACAGTAGGAGTTGAAATCTAACTTAGTTATAAATTATATCAGCACAGACTTATTGCTTATTAAACTTATCGGAGATTCAAATATTATTTTTGACAAATCAAGAACAAAAAGAAATTAAGTGAATGGTTCCGAAAAATGTGTTCTGACAAATATTTTGAAATCTTAAAAGGTCGCAACTAATACCGTGGAGTTTATATGTACTCTCTTTTAGTACTAGAGATTATCTCAGTAAAAACAAGTGACAAGATTTCATTTCTAAAAGTGAAGAGGTTCTGGCAAAGAACGTAGTAAGATTGCATCGAATCCTTATACTGTTCCTTTTCTCTTGCAGGATAACCCTCATACACCCTTATGTACTGAAGCAGGTACATATACAAAAGAGAGCTATATCAAGCAAACCTTATTTCATACAAGGGCTATTTAGAAAGCAAGGAACGTTTCCTTCTCACGTCGCTAGGCGCGCGCCGGTCACGTATATTTTGGTGTCTGCGTGCTCGGCTTCTCTGTCGGCGTCCAGCCATCACAACGGGAACATTTCCATGCTGCCCGTTTTTTCGATATTCAAATTTAAAATAGGCGCTGCAATTGAAAATCCCGCCAGTTGTGATGTGCGGTCTGTGATACGGTATTTGTTGGCAAAAAACGGCAAGTGTGTGAAGTGTACGGAAACAATGTAATGAATGAAAGTTCAATCCGGAAATGGTACATTCAGTTTAAAAATGGTCGAACTAACGTTCACGATGAAGAGAAGCGTGGACGCCCTAGCAATGTGACTGACGAACTGGTCGCTAAAGTTGATGAAAAGTTTCGCGAAAACCACCGTTTCACAATAACGGAGCTTTCGCTTAGTTTTCCACAAGTTTCATGAACTTAGTTGTTTGAAATTTTCACACAAAAGCTAGGCTACCGCGGCAGAATTCTATGACGAAGGAATTCCAAAGCTTGTCCACCGCTATGATAAGTGCCTCAATTTGTTTGGTGACTATATAGAAAAGTAAAATTTTAGTCGCTCTTTCTGATGTATATAATAATTTTTTTCTTGTACTTTGTTCTTTTTAATTCCAAAATGTTTCTTTCTTTCTGAATAGCTATCGTATTTTAAGCTATATAGACATACGTTGATCATCTATTAAAGGCGATCTGTACAGCCCATACGGACACAAAAGTGTTTCTATACAGAATTCCACATGCAGCTCATATGTGCAATTTACATATATCCTACATACAATACATGAATTTTAGGCTAGGCAAATCAAATGTATCTATTTGAATGTGGCCTATTTTGGCAATAAATAATATGTTTTTATAAATAAATAAGGAAATTGTTCTTGCAAACTGTAGCATCTGGTTTGGTGGTGTTTTTGAATACCAGGAGATTGGACTATATAAGATCAATACTTGACCTTAAAGCTCATGGGAAACAGATATGTCGCTTGACGTTCAGAAGGTTCTAGCTGCCTCTGATAAGGCTTTTGTTATAATGTAAGGGAGCCCACTAACGAATTTGTTAAGCGTGTTCACTGCACTAGTTTTAAGTAATCTTTAAATGAAGCATATGTACTTAATTATTTCTGTATCTTGCGCTCAGTTGTACATTTTTTATACTTCAGATTAACTATTGACCAGTCATCATTTGATATTCAAAATTGGTTTTCATCGAAATTTTGTAGATATTTACCAGCAGTTTAACAGACACTTGAATATTTTAAAGTATTCACTGCAAAAAGACTGAGCCCTACATCCGACGGGATCTTGGAACGAGTCACCGTGGGATACATGAACACTTGCTGCACGATCCTTCGATCATCTCATGTCGTAGTGTTCCTGGTCGCTCCAGATTCAGTTCTCCACACGTGATTACCATCTCGTATCTACTGCTTCTAACATGTTCTGACTGCCCTTTTCATACAATTGACCAGGAAGGCAACACGGCATGTAGACCCACCTGCGGTTTTCCTGTTGGTGATCAGACCTCTCTAAAACTCGCTTAATTGTGCGAAATGACTTATCACACATCTACCAAATGTTCGTTGCTTACTTAAATCCTCCTAGAGTCAGAATGCAACCTTTATGTTAATGAACCTCATTGCAGCCCACTGTAGGGTGTATGGTTGCTGTTCATTGGCACCAAACTTAGCTCTTTTTCATTTCGGACATCATTCAACTGCTAAGACAAAACAGAAAAGCGATATGAAATAATATAGATCACTCAGTGTCGAAAAGAAGGTGCGATTTCTTATCTCCCGTTACCTGTGGTAACCTAGATTTACCATTGACAGCAAACCCCATGATATATATATAAAAAAAAAGGATTCCGCGGGCATCTCCGTGTCATATATCCGGCATTTATCTAAAAAAGGATTAGTTACTAAGGGAAGAAACACATGGAAAGAGCCCTTTCATGGAAAGACGTATCGGTGGATAAATTAAAATATACTCGAACATTGTGTATACTGCTTATTAATTTGCTTTTATAATCATATTTCCAATTAATTTATATATTTCTAAATAGATGCAACAAACAAATTATTAAAAATTAAGTGTTTGTGAGCAAATTTAATTTTAAAAAGAAAAGAAATTTCTAATTGCAATGATTACATATATTGTTGCAGGTCATATGAAATGGCATTAAGTAATATTTATTATAAATTCAGTGCATGCAGAAATAAGATTCTTTTTCTTCTCCGTTTTTTGATTGTATAACTAAATGAGTTACAATAATGTGTTGATGCCTATATATATTCATATCAGTTTATTTCTTATAATTAGCCAATGTATCTTAATATAGTACTCCATTATTTTCAGTTATCTGTTTAATAACTTCTTCTAAAACTCATTTTTTAATTTAAAAAGAATCGGATATTTTAGACATATATTAAAAATTAATGACTTTGGGTTGAGGTAATTACATTATTGTTTTTATTAGTTTTTATTTACACTGAAATGAGGAAACTCAATATTCTTGAGATTTCGCTAGTTTTCATTTAATAGCTTAAATTTATAATAGTTAAAATAAATATATATATATATATATAATTTGAAGAATATAATGTAGCACAAATATGATTATTTCATCAATAATGCAAAAACTTTGTCGCTAGAATTTTACTTTTATTCCTATTTAACAAAAACAACTCTCAATGAGACCTCTAACACTTTAACAAAAATGAAAAATCTTGATTAAACTAAAGCTTGAAATAATTCAATACAGAGGCATCCATGTAAATTTATCATGCATTTAAGTATTTTGCAATATTTTATTACGCTCATTATTAAGTATTTTATTATATTTATTACGTACTCAGATAAAAATATTTTTACTGTTACTTCAGAAATTAAGTTGATTATTACTAAGTATATTTTGTAAGGAAAATAATACTTATAACATATTTAGAGCATTTCTGTAATAGTCAGATATTTTTTAATGGTTTGATTTGCATTTAATTAGATTATATTTTTACAATTAATCAATATATAAATATATCAGAAAATCATAAGAACTATTAATGCAGTGTTCAAAATAGTACTCTTACCCAATTTAAAAATAATATTGAAGTTAATTTTTCAAAATACATGAATTCCCTTTCTTTAGTTAATTTTGTTAGATTTTGTATTTTTCCTGCTTTCACAATCTATTCAATTTTCATTTAGCTTTTCTTTTTCTTTTCTCTCATGTATTAAGACATCAATGCTTCTCTCGCGAGAACAAGAATATATAAGACTTCTCCCATATGTATAAAAGTTTCTCTCGTAAGAATAAGGAAATATAATAATATATATCATTCGAATGGGATGTATCAGGCTTCTCTTGTTCGTATTAGAACATATAAAGTTTCTCTGATATGTATTAGGATATATAAAGCTTATTTCAAACGTATTCAATAATATAAAATAGAATTAAGCTGAGTTTCAGGTTCAATGGGGTTAACTTTATGAATGAATATATTTCGAGTGGAAATTATACTAATTCAATATAATTTTGTAAACAACATTTTCAACACCTACATAATTATTTTATTATATTTCTTTACAAGATTGAAGGCAATATCTTAGCAAATATGTGTTTAGCTCCCCGCATTCTAAAAACATTACGTAAATTCTTAACAATATTATCATGTAACTGAGAATATATTTAAAAACAAGCTATGTTTTCTTTGATGTTGTGTTATGAATATTTAACCATTTTAATTTTCTTTCACATAATGTTGAGCGTGTCCTGTTTTGCAAGTATGCAAATCAGGCACCGCCAATTAAAAAAAAATGTGTAGTACTTTTAATAGAGATCTTAATTATTTATTGAAAATGATATATATTATTAAATTATTTTAAGTATATATAATATTTACAAGCCTTTAATTCATAATTGTACTACACGTACAATCATAAAATAGTTAAAGGTACATTTTTCTTCCTATAATAAGGAACAATAATTAACTCTGAGATGTAAATGAATTCATCATTGGATTAAGATTTATACCTTAATTTATGCAAAAAAAAATTCAAAAATATTATCAGGATTAATTTCATATAAAAAGTTATGTCTATCTAAAAACAATGCTGCTTTTCATAATTTAATCAATAAGTATTCAATTGAAGGAATTTAGATATTAATACAAGTAGAAAAGTGCAAAATGTACTCATTTTTAAAACATTTTAGAAATCGATATTTGGAAACTTTTTTCCTAAAAATTAGAAACCTGCATTTTTAATCATATTTTTCTGCTTAATACTATTATAAAGTAGCTTGTGTGTGTGTGTGTGTGTGCGCGCGCGCGCGTCCGCGTCCGTCCGTCTGTCTGTCTCTGTGTATAACAAGTCACAATTTTAAATAAGCACTAGGTACTTTTTTGCAAAAGAATGTCAGAAATTCCGAAAACAACTGTCAAATAAACATTATGACTCAATGTTCTCAGAATTTTCTAAAAATAATATTCATAACGATTATATGTACAAATAATACTCATGACTTCAAAAATGTCTTTGACTTTCAGGGATATATAGTTGCTTTTCGCGAAATAAACAATTAAAAATTCCACCAAACAAAAAAAATGCAACATAAACTCCTTTTTTTATCGAAATAAGCAGTTACCAACGCTACTGTTCGATAAATTGAACTCATATCTTATAATTAGTTGATCGACCGATAATTCAACAACATCGCACTAGATGTAACCCTAGAGCTATTGATGACAGAGCACCGAGATTTTGAACCAATGTCATATGACTAAAGTGACTCTTCAACTGGCGTCCATACTTTCCCAAAATCCATGACACATCAACGTGCACTCATTGGCCCTGTTACATGACAATGTTTGGAAGTACGAGTCCCGAATCTACTCTCTATCAATTATGAATCCGATTCTCTACCAACCAGTCTAAAGTGGATGTAATCTTATCCTAGGAATATCTCTAGATTTTAGAAAAGTACATCCTAAATGTCTGATTAAAGATATATATAATTTGTTTTTATATTTTTCATTTCTTCTTTTTCCGAATGAGTCAACTCACAAATAACCCTAATGGGATAATTTATTGGTTATCAGTATAGAATTATTAACATAAACTGTACAAACACCGATATGGATATTCAAATATTTTCTATTTTTACAGAAACCGTAACTTTATTTGTTTTATCACTTCAGGCTGCCACTATTTGCTTGAAACAAGATCCGTTATCCATAGCTATTACCTTAGCAAGTTTGAGCCACATTCAGACGACGAGAGCAACACCGGAGTAGGAACTCACTCTTTACAGCAAAACACGTCGACGAAAGTACTTTTAGCCCCCACAGATTTAACGTGCATAAAACTCTCCAAATAGCGGGTCTTTAAAGGAAATAGGATTCGAACATGTGACTCCAATGAAGAATCAGCAATTGCCGTGCTCACCACAAAACCTTGTCTAATAGATATTTGACACATAATTTAGTTTTATCTCGTTTTGTTAATGTTTGATTGATTGATTGTTAACATCGTACTTAGAAGCATCGTGAGTGATATAGGTGACAGACTTCGTACTTCGGAAATTCAGTCAAGTGAGGAGGCTGACACTTGAGAAAACCCCTTTATTTTGTTAGATTTTATATAACATACCCATAATTTGTATTTTGAGTAAAAATGTTCTCTGCATAAGTGATTTTCAAAAACATTTGGGATCAAAAAGTAGTTGTGGGTTAAAGAAGCGTTTCTAGTTCCCTCGAGGATTCAGTGTACCCATGACTATATACAATATGTATAAAAATTTTGAATTTTAATTCCTTCTAAGCCAAGAGTGTCCAAACGTCTTACTTCCTTGGGACGTATTGTAAGAAAACGATAATACTGTAAGCTGCAGAAAATAAATCAAACCCTAAGACACTAACAATAGCTCAAGAGCAAACCAATAATTGCAACCTTATATACATAGTTAACATACTTAAGTAATTTAAACTGAATAGCTTATGATTTTTGTGTTATAAAGGTTGCAACATGGAATTAGGTTGACATTGTTTTTACATCACTTATAACATAGTATGCACAGTATTTTATTTAAAATAAATATAGCTAGAAGTCCTAAAACTAATGTAATAATTGACATTGAGTTTTTAAAAAAAGTCCATCAATATCTAATTTGATTGAAGTGCTTTCTATTCTCGAGGTGTTCTTAAGTTGTTGATCCTTTATGCTGATTCGTACTTTATTCTTATATTGCTTCACTCTGGAAAATAATTTCTCACAAATGCACTTACTTCCGGATAACAATCTTATGAATAACAAATGATTGTTCAGCGAACCTGTCTATGGACCGGTATGATTTATACAAGTACAATAAAGAAACATTGTGAAATTTGTTTTTTAGTTGGATGTTAGATTGCAACTCTGTGCACTCAATTTGAAAATGCGCAAGTAGGAAATCTGTATCGACTGTAAATGGTACGGCAAAAAGAAGAAATAGAAAAATAAATAACATTTATCTATTTTTTCGAAAATACTGAAATATACTTTCAAATACATGTATCGTAGAAATGATTGACTCAAAAAGATGTATTTGGCACACAATGACTCTTCAATCAATTTTATATAGTTATATTTTTTCTTGAAATGGGCAGTGATATTTCTTTCGTTCTGAACTCATTTCTTGGGCCGCAATTATGTGTATTCTGGGACACGGGCTGGATGCATCTGTTCTAAGTCTTTTTATGAAGGAAAATACTTTATTTTAAATGAAATATATGCTGTAACTCGCTGGGATAAATTCGTAGATCATTCCATGATATTAATTCACCTCAGGGTTGTCTACAGTTTACTTACTGTACAATAGACACATTTATACAGTTCATTTTTTCACAGTTCTAGGATGTATATATAATAAAGGCAGAAACAACATTGGGGAAAAATTATCTCGCGATGGTCACACCAGTGTTCCCGAATCCTTAATCAATCAACTATCGGTTTTCCACCAGAGGAAAACCGTGCAGGTACTCGGTTCTGGTGGCGCAATCTAGCGGTTATTGCAAAAATAAAAATATATATAACCATTGGTTACAATGCTTTATATGTATATGCTTTAAACAAAATAATATGTTTATGGTTTAAACAAAAACTACTAGTGCAGAAAACGATAGAAAGGGAGATGGAAAACTAGGAGACCAGCCATAAATAGAAAAAATATCTCTAGGACATGATTGAGTTGTAATACCAGTGTTTAGAAAACCCATGAGAGAATAGAAAGATTATATATTTTAGTACCATCGAGTTGTAAATCCCATACTTAACTAAGAAGGTAAGTCCTTGAAGAGTATTGATGACAGAGCTCATACATTCAATCAAAGATTAGTTGACTAACATGACATCTAAACTAATATCACATTCTTATAGATTCACATGAAGACTTCCAAGCTTTGTTCAATTTAACATACAGACATTTCTAATATTCTGTAGAATGAGTCTTGAAGCTCAGGTATCCTTTGGTTTTGAACTAACGTCGCACTAAAATCGTTACTCGGAACCATGATTAAGAGACCTAAATTAATTCTCTTCCACCCCCTTCCTATCCACATCCATCCGATTCCAAAGTAAAAACTTGTGCCTTGATAAATTTAATATGAAACAGCTTAATTAAAATATGGTCTTTGGAAGTATAAAGCCCATACCTGTCACCGATTCATCATCAATCTGCTACTTAACCAATTGGGCAACAGCATCCTATATCTTAATCCGGATAGAAGGTCAAGTGACATGAATGAAACCTTAGCTGGTTACTCATTCTTCTCACATCTCACCATGGAAGAATTTGAAGCACAGTTCTGATTAAAGGGCAACAGTGCCCAAGAAACTGAACCGTCTTCTTACGGGTTACAAATCGTTACTCTGTCAATCAGGTTACTGCTGTCCCGATATCCTTAGGAGAGGAAACATACGAAACAATTTTGATATATGCCGTGGTAGCCAAGTGATCCCCTCATCCAAATTGTAGATCAGCTAGAAAAATTGATCCCTTGGGGCTTAAAGTCGTCAAATTGACGGGAGGTGAATTTTTGAAAGGACCTTGTTTCGACCTCATCATCTGAGCTTCGCATTGCATTACACTACGAGGTATATTAACTGTGTTTAGTGGACTTAGTATCAGGTAGAAATAGAATGCCGGAAAACGTTTCATAAACCGAATAAGTCTGATGCGGTCATAGAACAGATCTTGAGATGTCAGCTCATGTATCGTCTTCTCCTTTTGACCGAAATTCATAATTACGAAATCGTCACCAATAGCGCTCGTATTGCTTCTAAGTGTGACATCAATAAGCAATCCCACCACAAAATGTCATCAAACATTGATATTCTGCTCGTTATGGTACGATTTTTACGTGTTACCTTTTAGAAAAAAATTGATAAAAACTGACACCTTTACACTAAAAAACAAAATGCATGAAAGTTGCAACTAAGGTATCTTGGCGTACGAAACACATTTTTCTTATGTCCCCGATATGTTATAGTACTTGAAATAGGACAAGCAGTGGCGTTGCAACGTCAAAGTTGTGACAAGAGATTGCGGTATCTCTCTTCAATATAGCTAATATAAGTTAAATACCTTAGTAATTAACCTTATGGGGGAATCTCTTTTGGTCTAGTTGCTAAGTGCACTGAAAAAAGCCACAGGACTTGAGCGACCAACAGATAAAGCGTTCAAATCGATACTGTCTCTCAAAATCAAAATACTTTACCCTCCAAAAGATAGAAGAACATACTACTAATAGGTGGGAAAGCATCATTACTGCCGAAGTGGCCCATATGTGGTGGAAACAAGTACCCTGCTGATTCCTATTAGAGAATAACTTTCAGTCTTTGAATAAAGAAGTGTTTGAATAGTATTCGATGACCTGCATCAAAAGTCATAAAATAGTTGATAAAAGTTCCAATCGCAGCTACAATCGTTTAAATAAAACAGGTTTAATGCATTGCTCAAAGATCATTATTGCTCTAGTTGTGCAGAGGAATGTTAAATAAATGAATGGTACACGAATCATTACTTCTTTTAATAGTGTGGAAGTGCTATCAAATGTACGAGGCTCTTTCTTTCTCTGGGTAACAAAAGTCCTTAATAAGAAACCTTTTCGAGTTATTACTTCAGATGCTGGATTATAGGATAAAACAATAGGATACCTAATACTAATACCTGAATTTAAACAATAGGATACCTAAAAAGTGTTATTTACACTATTTTATTGCAGGTAATTTAAATAGTATAGACGATATTTACAGTAGGATACAGTGCTTGTTGTTCTCCCATTTGCTGAGCAAATATGACATATTTAGATGTTATTGCACGCAAGCTGTACTATGTCCTCAGACACGAAGTTCTAATCGAGCGCTTAGGCGACCTCTGTTGTCCTCTCTCTTTAGGATTTTTGTAAAAAAAAATGAAATTGGCAATGCCTCTTCCTAAGACACAGGACGTTATCTTTCCTTTTGACCGGAATAATATTCTCAGCTATTGGTCACTAATCACGCCAAAGGGAATAGGAAATTGCATTTGTGAACTGTAGCATCTGTGCGAGAGTTATTTTGTTTCCCATGAGATAAGTAAAGTCAAAACTTGACCTCAAATTTCATGGGAAACAGAAAAGTCACAAGTCCATCCACCTTTAATGAGGATCTTGTCAGGGTGTAAAGGAAATCACTAACTTGTTAAGTGTGGTAGCTGCAAGAGTATCCATAGTTAGAATTTATGATAGAGAAACAATTACTCATTTCCAAGCAACAACAAAAGTTGCTATTTTGTCGGGCTCTTAGAAAACTTATGAAAATGATAAAAAATTGGGGTAGTAAAAAATATCGCCGAACTGAACACCACCACTTAAAATTCATATATAACATAGATTATATGGTAAAGGGTTCACAATGAAGAGGACCCACTCATTGCGGCATTAACTGGTATTAGGAATTTTTGGCTGCTGAAATTAAATGTGCGAGTTCAGCTGTAATTCCAACAACTTTCATTAATCAACAAGACATTGCGCAAATTTACATAATCGACACGATTTTACATAAACACCTGTTTAAATTTCGTTTATGAAATCTTTACAAGACATTAAATGTACTATAGAACTTAACATATCCCTTTCCATGATTTAACTACACACACGCGCGCATATATATATTATAAATGTATGTAATGTTAAAATAGTCTCAAGAAATCTGAAGCTTAAATTCAGTTCCTAGAGAGAAAGATCGCAATAGAATGAGGATAATGCGAACTTTTCGAAGAAAGTAGGATCTCTGGGAAAAACCTCTAAAAGAACAAAAATCACGATTCTCCGTATACAAATCACTTCGAAATAAAGTAACAATCGATAGCTTATTTGAGAGCTTTACTGGAACACTGCCATCCCTCGCATCATTTCTCTATTTTGATGTCTGAATCTCGAAACAGAATTCCATTGTGGGAGCTACTTGAAAGATAGGACTTGGGGCCTGTCTTCACTTAATGCCTTATAAAGCGTGTAATTTGATTTATTACTTCGTTTCTATTCATTATTTCCATTTTCTTTTACTTTCATACGGCTCAAAAACAGAAACGAAATAAAAGAACCAGAAAAAAAAAATGACGAACATAATATTTAGTGGTTGATTGATTGCTGAAAATGTCTTCTTCCAAGGCTTCGGAATTGGTTTGAGACTTTTCATAATGATTAATTCTGTTCGAAAGGCTTCACAAAAATTTTAAAATATGGAAATCCATCAGGAGAAGGAGCTTGAGTCTCATCTTACTTCATCAATTTGCATCCATTCGTTTTAATTTTTGAGGAGTGGTAGGAAAAAAACCTCAAAACTTCCTTAAATGATGTTTCCGAATTCGAATGAATTATGAAGGATTCGAAAATTCGAGGAAGAATGTGACACTTTTTAAAGAAAAATTATTCGTTCTTTTAATTTCATTTCGGATGTCTCCTATTATCAATGATTAGCATTCTTTTCACACACGCACAATCTCCATAACTGCTGAAATGATTTCTTTTAAACTTTTGTATTATAATGTTATTTTGTAACAGATAAGTCAGAACAGCTGTGATGAACAAAATGGAATGGACATAACATAATTTTTAAATCCAATTATAGTCCCAAATCGATTCTTTAAAAAAAATCTATTTCAAGAATGTTTTAGAACGAATGTTTCGATGTACTTTCCAAACTATGGTTTTGAAGAAACATATAAATAATTTTTATATATATTTAGTGTCCTCTGAATTAGGATAAACACAAAAAAATTTGCTTTTAAAATTTTATTATAATGAAAAAAATGTGAAAATACATTTTCTTAATATAAAACAAAGGAAATAATGCAAATTTTCAAAATACTATTTTTTCATAAAAATTTGTTCGATATCATTTTTACTTAGGATATGTATTGAGAAGACATCTGTACAGAGTCTGGAGTAGGACTTGTAAAGAATTCACGACATTTGTAAAGTTATTGTAAATAGAAGTAACAACGTGTGTTTTTTAAAAACTTTCTTCATTCTTATGCATTAAAATATGAATAAAACTACCAATAAATCATACATTATAAAATCCTATTTCAATTTCTCAAAACAATATGTAAAACATTTCTACCAAATTTAATAAAAATAAATGAAAAACTCTTTGAGTTATCACCCTTTAAAAATTATAACTGTTCTAAGAAATCTTTTTTTTTCATAAAATGGATTTAAAGTTAACTTTTTAACTTATATGGAAAGCAAAGATATACATACTAAATAAAATCACCCAATGCGTCTACTGTTATAAGCAATTCATACGATGTAATGCAGCAAAATAGGAAATAGCGTCTAAATTGTCGTTGTTATTTCGGAAACTTTATTACTAAATGTGAAACCAGATTTCTCAAAATGAATTTTAATATATGTTAAAAGTTTTTTATAAAAAATATGAGCAGTAAATATTCCTAAAAATAGAATAAGAAAATGAATATTTATGCCTTCTGGTTTCAGAATAGCTACATCCGGTTACATCTTTGGAAATCGTCTGATATTAAAATACATATAGCTTTGGTTCTATGTATCGTAGCTACATATGGTAGATTATTTTAGATACAAAATGTTTTTAAATATTTTAATGGATAATTTTTTTTAAAAAATCGGTATATTTTCTCCTAAATTTGAGTTTTTGACATAGCCGTTATCCGTTCAAACATAACCTTAAGAGACAGAATTTGTTTGATATTATTAAATGCATTATTTTCGCAATTCATGTTGAGAAATGGTAAATATATTCAGCTTAAAATAAATTTGAATAAAGTGCAGATTTCTAAAACGAAATTCATTAGCTTTCACGTACCCACCCATTATACCAGACACTAAATATGGCAAATTCCCACCCTGAGGACCTTACGGCACACATATAACATAAAAACATGCTACAAGTAATTTAAGAAATATATAGTGATGATTAATGCTCAGAATTTGTAATTATTGATATAGAACCGCAACATTCATCAGTGCATTATTACTAGTCGTAATTAGTCCACACACCATTTATCCTCCTCAAAATAATTAATTTTAGTTTTTATTAACGTCGCACTAAAAGCAACACGAGGGCTATTGGCGACAGACCGCGTAATTTTGAACTTCGGTCAAGTGAGAGGACGACACCTGAGCTGGCACGTCCCTCTCCTACTTCTACACCGCGCAAACGTGAGGACCTTGGGCATTGACAGATTTAACGTGCATCAGCCCCAGCTACATGACGGGTCTTCAGCGGCCAAGGATCGAACCCGCGACTGAACGAAAACCGCCAGCCATGAATCCGAAACCATGATTACTAGGCTACCGCGACTACCCTCCTCCAATAACGGATAACATTTTAGCAGCAAATAATAAAATAATAACAACTACTCCTTTAGTCTTTTACGACCTGACTTGGTGTCTTGAGCAATAAAAGTTCCGATTTTGCGTAAATAAAAGACAATGATTACAAGAAAAATAATTTTATTGACATTACACTTATTAAGTTGGGCAATTATTCAGTGTCTAGTAAAAAAAATTAATATTTAAGAAAAATGTCAATTTTTATTTACGTTTTTAATCCTTTTCGTTAATGATTATTCATCAGTTTGAAGCTTCTGCATTCAGTATAACTATCGAAACAAGATGGTAGTAGAACTAAATGAAAAATGGCTGATGTACATCGTTTCTTCCACAAAAACGAGAAATTGTAGTACTTTTGCAGGGGTATAGCAAATAATTTGCTTAATATGTAGTAAATCTTATTAGTGGACCAAAATTACATAGCGTAAAGTGTTATTATGAAAAACATACACACTGTAGCATAAATCACAAGAAACAGTACTTCTGTTACGAATATATACTGCTGTTTGTAGAAAATGCAACACCATGAAAGAATCATCAGAATCAAATGAAATTTAATGCAGAAACGACTTGTACTGATACAAATAAATGATGAAATTTTCAAAACAAAAGAAACAAATTAAGCGTCCGAAATCAGTATTTGGTGCAGCCACCATGCGCTGCAATAAGTGCTGCTATACGACGTGGCATGGAGTCAAACAGATGTTGAATATCTGCTTGAGGAAGAGAATTCCATATCGCTTGTATGCGCAACCAAAGTTCGTCTTTGGAAACTGCAGGACGCGGATCACGAGCGAGACGCCAACCAACCATATCCCACACGTGCTCAATAGGCGACATATCCGGTGAATAAGCAGGCCAAGGAAGAAGTTGCATGCGTTGTGCTGAACAGAAGTCTCGAACAGTCCGCGCAACATGTGGGCGTGCATTATCCTGCTGAAAGATAGCTCCAGGGATGCCTTGAAGGAAAGGAACGACTTCGGGCTGTAGCACTTCACGGACGTACCTGTTGCTATTGAGATTACCCTCAATTCGTATCAAATTGGATCGTCCATGATACGAAATTGCACCCCAGACCATAACTCCGGGTGTTCGACCACTATGTCGTTCAATAATACACTCAGGAAGGCAGCGTTGACCGGCATAACGTCTAACACGAACACGGCCATCATGGGTCCACAAATTGAAGCGTGATTCATCTGAAAAGACAACTTGGTGCCAATCAGCTCGCCTGTCTCTGTGCTCAAGAGCCCACTGCCGACGCAGCCGTCGATGATTCGCCGTGAGGGGAATCCTGTATAAAGGCACCCTTGCACGCAATCCACGGCGCAGCAGACGACGACGAATTGACGAAGCCGACAATTGTACACCTGTAGCAGTAGACCAACGTGCTGCCAGCTGCCTGGAGGAAGCTGTGCGATCATTCACCGCCATGCGGAGCAGGTGTCGATCATCGCGCTCTGACGTCACCTTCTGTCGTCCAGTGCCTGTTTTTCGAGTTGTTCGGTGCTCGTCGGTCCACTGCTTCCAAACTCGCATCACTGTGGAACTGTTCCGCTGCAGACGAGCTGCTATTGCGCGATAGGAAAATCCTCCTTCTCGAAGGCCGATTATCCTCCCTCGTTCAAACTCCGTAAGTTGCTTGAATTTCTTATTCTTCCGTCGTGGAGGCATACTCAGGTCTCACTAAACGTTTGCCACTAACAAATAATCATAGACTTTTTTCAACGTCCCGCTACAGCACTTTATTTATACGCTTTCAGCATCAATTCAGAGGGCGCTGCGCGCGCCGCGCACGCGCGATGGCTCTGAAACTTTATTAATTTGCATAATATCCTATAATTGACATTTGCTGCGAATTTCATTTGATTCTGATGATTCCTTCACTGTGTTGCATTTTCTACAAACAGCAGTTTATAAAATAAGAAAGAATAAAAAACCCTCACAATATATTGTGCTTCTGAAAGAATTTTATTTGTTATATGTATAGAAATTAGTCCTTGCTATAAACGGCAAAGAAAAATCTTTTTTTTTTCTTTCGAATGTATTATACTAAAAATTTTAACTTCGTAATATTTGTTTGTAAGATAAATTTTTTATTTAGGTATAACAGTTGAATCAAAATGATTTGATTCACATATAACCTCCAGTTATTGAACTTTTATTTATATTTTAATGTTTTATAGCAGGTGGATGCATTGCTTTTTTTTTTATTATTATTATTCATTTAAACAAACAAATGCACAGCGATGTAAAATGGTAAGTGCTTTGAAGGCATATTGATTTTAGTTCTTATTATATCATATTTTATTGCAGTCCAATTTTAGATCTCATTTGATTCGTATTTTTTTAATTCATCAGTACAAAAGTCAATATGAAAACTCTCTCTCTCATACACACACATTACTGTTTTCTTTATATAATTTTTGATAAATCCTCAAGATAAGCAGTGCAACTAAGCAATACAAGGAATGGTGAGAAGCAGATTGCTCAAAGTGAGATGGGAAAGCCATATGTAAACAAAAAGACGTCTATATTGTGAACCAGTCCCAAATACTAAAAAATTAAAACTAGAATGAAATAAAACTCTGTACTCAATATAAATCAGGCTGCATTATTGAATTTTGTGTGGTCCAGTAATCATTCGGTTCAAGCTTTTCTTCCGTAAAAGAATACAGAATAATTCTATTTAAACTGATTCATATTGGTAGTAAATGTAATATATATATATATATATATAGCAAAGTTTGGAATAATTTCATGAAGGATTGATTCCACGATAATTTACTTTTCTAGAGTCGCAAGTCACAAAGAGATTAAAAAAGCAAAAAAGAGAAATTTTCTTCAAAACATTTTTTTTCAGAATGTATCTATAAATATTTATAATGAAATTTGATAAGATCCCTAACTCTGTCCTACCACTTATCAAACTCTTATATTTTTAATACAACTCTTATTTTTGTTCTTCTCCTGGTTTGAGATCGCATCACTCCACGTAAAGTAAAGCGAAACAGTAATATGTTCCAAAGTAACAATTCTTAAACATTTGTGTTTCTAAAATTTGAATGAAGATTCTAATCAGTTAAAGTTTATTCAATGACAGATCAACAATAATGCTTCTAATGGATGAGAATAATTTCATCATCCGATGCGAAACTAAATTGTTTGCTCCTGAACTTATTATTGCCAAATGGTAAAAGCTAATGCAAATTTTGTCTCCGTGCCAAAGAATCAAACATTAAGATAGTTAAAAGTCTTGATAATAAACCCATTTAAATCTACAGAGATTACAGATATTTTGTATTGACTATTTTGACCCATTAATATGTTACGAAAAACAAAACTAATAGAGTCAATTTATCTTGTTTTCCAAAATTAATTTCCATAAAACTTTATTTTTTTAGAATTTGAATAGAAATATTTCTTTTCTATGTACAATTAAAGGGAAAATTACATGAAGACAGAAACTGTTTTCATCTTTTAGTAAATAAATTTTCATTTTTTTAACATAGATCAATTCCCATTACAACATAATAGTTTCTAAATTAATATCAAAATTTATTTTTATTACTACTACGATGGTTAATTTGTTTGCATTATCAGGAAACTTACAAAAGAAATTTTAAATGAAATTGTCTCATTTTTTAAATAACAAAGCTTTTAAGTTAAAGCCATTTAATGGTGTTCCTACAATGATCAGTATCCTTTACTATAGTATGACTCCAAGATTAATATATTAGAATTAATTTTTTTAGCTTTTACGAAGGTTAATTTTTTTGCATAACCAGCTAACTTATTGAAAAAAAACTTAAATGTACTCGTTGTTTTAATAACAAGATATTTAGTTGCGAAATCCAGTTAATGGTACGAAGTTCTTCTGAAGCGTAACTGCGTAAATCGAGCTAGAAATGGCATGAAATATATCATACTTTTCACGCTCAATGAACGCTGCTCGTTTTCATTTCCTTTGATATCAAAAAAGCAAGATAAAAAAGTTATTTTCCTAATATATTTCTACTGCATCATTCTGCTGATACAAAACTCGATACCAAACCTTCTATCTACAGTTTTATTTTGTCTTTCCTTTCGGATACATACATATCCGGATTAAACTTATGTGACGACTGAAATTCAATACCAAAGTATTAAAATACAAAAACACTTAGATTTTTTTTGCTTACTTTTAAGTTTTGTCGGCTAAATTCAATGAAGTTGTATCTACGCTTGACAATAGCGATTATACTACAAATATTGACGTAAATTTTTCTTTCCACATTTGAAGCAATCTCTTTTTTCACAAAATATCAAAATACAGATTAAGCTCTAAAAACTGCAGACAAATCGGTGTTTAATGTTTATTTATAATTTAAGGTCTTCTAATCTGTTTCTCTTTCTTTTAAATACTTATTCTTTGATCTTTGTCCAGAGTTGCGCAAGTTCTTAACGTTTAGTTTATTTTTATTCAATATATATGTTAAACATAATTCGAGATAAAAAAACCAACGTTTTTAAAAACAACGTTTTTATACGGTGGCAAAATTTGTCAAAGAAAATGATTGAAATATTGTTAAAACTGGTCGCAAATATCTAAATATTGCATTGTAAGGCAAGTAAGAACGGTTCCCAAAATTTCAAAGCTCTAGCTTAATGGGAAGTTGGTTAAATTAGTGATAGAAAATTTGATGACACATTGATATACAGACAGACAGACACCAAGTGAAATACATAAAAACGTTAAAACTGATTAAAATTAATTAATTCATCCGGTAAATTAAATGGTTGGAATGCAGTTTAACCCAAGAATTATTTGGCGATATTTTGCCAAATGTGGCTACCCTGGTCTTAATCTGGTCAGCCTGGTCCTGGTTACGGACTTAACGTTCAGCCAAAAAAAATCGCCAAGTTTGGTGCTAATTTTTGAAATCGCGCCAAGTGATTGGGCTAAACTGCACTATTAAAGAAAATATTAGGTAAAACTTGTCGCAAATGTCTAAATATTGCATTGTTAGGCGAGTAAGAACGATTTCCAATGTTTCAGAGCTCTAGCTTGATAGGAAGCTTTAAATTAACGATCGAAAATTTGATGACACACACACACCAAGTGAAATACTTGAAAATGTTTTAAAAAGAGTTGAAGACATATCCTGCTGCTCCAGCTATGAGCCGACCTCGTCACTTGACCATGTTCAAGATAACGGGCTGCATCACCAATAACCATCATGTTGCTTCTAAGTAAGACGTTAATAATCAACCAATGGATTTAAAACATATCTTAAAGATCAAAAATTACTTAAAGTATGAAATAACGGGCCTTAATTTTGAGTTTTAATCAAATGATGAGGAAAACACCAGTATCTATACTCCGTTATCCTTAATTCTAGGCAGACACTGAATTCAAAATATATAAAATGAATCGGTCCAGTTATATATGTCTTTGGTTTCATTAATTTAAGACATATCTTAAAAAACAAAAATTGTATAGGGCATTATATCAAATATTTTTTATATCTTGATTGATAAGACTCATTCTTCCGACTAGACTGAAACAACGTGGCAGAAGAGCTCACGAACATGACATAACGATCATGACCGCGAGCTCGTGTTATACCATGAAGCCACCTATTATATCTTGAAAAAGAGCCAATTGAAGTAAAGCAGCATTCATTCGAAGATGATTTTGATCTTCAAGAAAAAGAATTAAGAATTTGACTGCAAATATATTACTTATACTTTATAAACACATGTACTGAATGTTTCGAAATTTTGTTGCGAAAGTAAAGCACGTTTAAAAAAGATCTATAGGTCGTTGGGATACGCAGTTTGCACATTTATTTTCATCAATGTGGGAGAATATGTATGACATTACAAAAATAGTTCAAAATATTGACAATAGAGGGCCGTGTTGCTAAATTTATGGTTATGCGAAAAAAACAAAGGACAGATAACAATTGTTAATTGAGGTATGTTACTTTACTTAACACGTTTTTATAGCCGCAACTGCCCAATATACTCCCCACCACATTCCAATACTGAATGCAGTTAAGATATTACACATAAACATAGCAGCATAAAACACAATATTAATTTGAATTATCTTAATCTTCTGTTGTATGGTGTATTTCGATGTGGAAACTAGTGTGGATCCGTCTTTTGCATGCCTGTTTCGCATTATATGACACTAGAAGATACATTTGCATATGACACGAATTTGTACTAAGTGCATTTGCAATCACAATAACTTCGCGCACCATTATTTTAATGTACATTAAAAATGTGCATGCAATATTTAATATTATTGTACCTTAATTTTATGTTGTGTGTACGATATGCATACGTCACTTTTATGGAATTATCTGCACAGCCACGCTGCAGTGCCCAACATTTAAGTTTCTTTCTGTAGAAATACCTCACTGCGGTGAATATAACTCTGTAACATGTCTCTCCGTCCTATAAATCCTTTTAAATGCACTTTACTTTCGCGATGAACTTTTTAAGACACTCGGTATTTAAAAAAAAAAAAATTTTATGTTAATTGAATGTCATATTAATTTAGTTTTTGAACTTGGCTGATAATTTATTATATTGTTGTAACATTAATAATGCAAAAAAAGAAAGTACATGTAATTTTTAAATTAAGTATAATGCATTTCCAAATTTATCACGGATTTAAAATAAATAATTCTTTCCCTTTTTATTATCAGTTTGAAGGATAATTATTAAAAAAAACTAATGCAATAAAATTCGCAACCTATCTCCTTGATAGGTTAATTTTTTTGTTTGCATAAACTAGTTCTAATTCCACACTATGCTACTTTGAGTCAACCATATCATTTTTATCTTCCCATCAAATACAGTACCCGATACCCTTTACTATCACAGAAAAATACTTTACTACTATTCTATGCAACATTCTGCTCGTTAAAATATGGAATGTTGATGGTACCTAAGACATATGTACTCGGGGCAAACAAGCGTTTTTATCTGATAAATATTTTATGAGATAATAAAACGACTAATAAAACAATTTTTATGTCGATGTGATAATGCTATTGTTAATCCTATTTGTTTTCTAGTTAATAATAGTATCCAAACATTGAGGGAAACATTATTTTTATTAGAAATCATAACTTATGTATAGTTTTTCTATTGCCGTTGTTAGAATAAGTCAACAGGACAAATGCGATATTAGTAGAGTATACGGCATAAACCAGTTTAGTAGGTTCGTATTAAATTAAGTCGCCTGAAACTAGAATTTTTCCCGATAGATAGTTTAATTTTAAGGCCTGATAAATAGGCTAAAAGATATCTAAGCAGATTTCTCATTTTATATGTAACTTCTATATCACTTTGTATCAGGACCGTTGTAGCTCAGTGGTCACAGTTGTTCATGGCTGATGTTGTATCAATCGAATCGTAGTCTCGAGTCCTGATAGCTCTGAAGTATATACAGGACTAATGAACGTTAAATCTGACGAAGCTCAAAATCCTCACGTTGTGTATGGTGTGGAAGTTAGGAGAGAGGGGTTTCAGCTCAGATGCCGTCGTCGTTCCTTGATTGAGTTTCAGAATTACGAAGGAGAAATAGTTAGGTCTGATGGTGCAAGAGCTAAATTTTGCCAAGCCGCGTCAAACATTTGTTTAAACTACAACCTAGACAGGAAACAGGTGAAATCTGGTTTACAAGACGTGTCGAAAGTGGGTGAGTGTGAGTGAATGTCAAGAGCCAGATTATCCAAACAAGATTTAACTGTGGTCTAGACGTAAAAAATTGAAGAAAAGACAATTTGTTAACAAGGAGTCGAAAATAGAGAAGGATCGCTAGGGTATCCCGGGAGTGCGTCACCCGTGTTTACAGTAAAACCCATGGGAAAGAAAAAGATCACTAGGGAACCTCGGAGTCATGATACCCATACTTACCTAAAGAAGGTAAGTCCCTGAGGTCCCCAGATATAATCCCCAGGAGTAGGGTGCCCAGTTATATCTACAGACGCTGGGTACCCATTTTAGTCGCCTGTTACAACATGCATGAGCTACAGTGGGACTATTCAGTCATTCCCGGTCACCACATGGTTCAAGACGTGTCGAAAATGGTGAGTGAGTGAGTGAATGTAAAGTTTATTGGTGCAAGAGCCAGATATGGCTATGCTGCGCCAAACAAAATTAAATTGTGGTCTAGACGTGAAGTTGAAAAAAAGATAAGAAGGAAGGTCGAAAATAGAGAAGGATCGCTAGGGTATCCCGGGAGTGCGTCACCCGTGTTTACAGTAAACCCCATGGGAAAGAAAAAGATCACAAAGGTGCCTCGGGGCCATGATGCCCGTACTTACCTGAAGAAGGCAAGTCCCTGAGGTCCCCTGATATAATCCCCAGGGGCAGGGTGCCCGGCTATACCCCCAGACGCTGGGTACCGATTTTAGTCGCCTCTTACGACATGCATGAAGTTTAGTTTAGTTTTTATTAACGTCGCACTAGAAGCAACACGAGGGCTATTGGCGACGGACCTCGTAATTTTGAACCACGGTCAAGTTACGAGGACGACACCTGAGCTGGCACCCCCCTCTCCTAACATCCACACCACGCCAACGGGAGGACTTTGGGCCCCGAACAGATTTAACGTGCATCAGCCCCGGCTACACGGCGGGTCTTTGGTGGCCAAGGATCGAACCCGCGACTGAACGAAAACCGCCAGCCGCTAGTCCACGACCTTGACCACTAGGCTACCGCGGCCCCACGACATGCATGAAACACAATGGGACTATTCTGTCATTCCCGGTCACCACACGGGTCGTGTCGAAAATGGAGAAGCATCGCTATGGTATATACTCGAAGGCACGTCACACGTATTTACCAAAGACAGCAAATTCCATGGAAGAGAAAAAGATCCCCAGAGTACTTTGAATTCTGATTCCCATATTTACCTAAAGAAAGTAAGCCCCTAAGGGGTAGAGTTACGAGGTCAGACTCAAAGAGACTTCGTGCAGCTTCGTAGTGCGACGTAATAAATAATTAATAAAACACTTAATGTGAGAACTTAAATCCAAATGATATAATGTACTTAGTTGATTTCATTAACGTCTTACTAAGAAGAATCATAAAGATTTTAGGCAACGGACCGCATAAATTTGAAACATGGCCACGTTATGAGGAATTCACTTGAGCTGATGCACCCCTCTCCTAACTTCCGCACTATATCTATCAAAGTGAGACTTTCAATTCGGATAGATTTAACATGCAGCAGTCCAGTTACACGACCGGTTTTTAATGGAATAATGGCTCGAAGTCACTGCTCAACTAACTTACTATAACTAGTCCAAGGGAGAGGAGCTTACTCGTAAGAGCTTATAGCTAGTAGTAAGTCCCTTCAGGAAGACCACTCCCCCCAGTACCAGGTGAAGGCCAAAGGGGCTCAGTAGTTAAGTGACGAAAAAAAAAAGTTAAATGTTTTTTCATTATTTCAGGTAAAAAAAAAGTTATGGAAAAAAAGTTAAAAGTTAACGGTTACAACTCTATGCGGTAGCAATCAAATAATTATTTGGCAGAAAATTACTACCAAATCAAAACTAATAAATCAATGTCATATTTGTTTTGGCTCCGTTTAACAGCAACACCCAATGAAACAAAAATTTACCTTAATGATGTCATCTATCTTCAAATACATGTCCTTTTTGAATCACCTTCGTAGCATTTAGACTAGAGTCCAGCATCATATATGAAACTTCCACACCACTTGAGGATTTTAAGACTAGTTTCATTGCAAGTACAACAGTTTCCACTTCTTCCAACAGTTTTTGATGGCATCCGGATTTGAGCCTACGATTATTCCCGAATATTTGAAACAGAGGCTCGCGATCATTGCCCCTGGCTACCACAGCCACTGTGCTATAGTTTATTTCAAAACTAAAGAATCGCTACAATGTTTTTGTTGAAAAAATACACCTTTATCCTAATCGAATTAAGTAAGACAGTAAGACGTTTATTAACCACCTCTTAAAACATGAAGTGAAACACAAACTTCTACTTCTGACCATTGTTACCAAATGCGACTTGTAAACGTTTTGGCAGGGAAAGTTGAGTAGTAATTGATGTTAAAAATCCAACAGTTTTTCCCCTTTTTTTTCTCAATCCAGCGTTGTATTGTGTGACAAATATGTGTATGCTGAAATTATGTAATGAAAATATAAAACCTAAGATAAAAATTTGAAATCGTAAGGATAAATAATAAAAATAAAATTGATATTTTAACTTTAAAGTTTATATGTTTATCACTCGATGTTTTCATACTGAAAGTAAATACAGAATCGAAACTATTAATGCATAAGAGTTTTACAGGGTTTTTATATATATATATATAATGTACCAAATGGCAGCACGAATTTGAATCCCCTTTCCATTTATCGTTTGAAAGATCTGCGTCTTCGTGAAATTGAATCGAAATTATCCGATTTTCATTTTATGGCAACCGGATGAATTTTGTAGATAAAGCAATAGGCTTCTTTTACTTTTCGAAAACTAATCAAACTAAAGAATTCCGCAATTGCTTATTTAAAACTTTTAACATTCCCCTCCTCGCATTTTATTTTTGATTTTTATAGTAGCAATTGCTTTTTATGTTAGCAAATCTCTCCAAGGTAAAATCATTTAATATTCAGTTCAGATATTTTTTAAATGTTTAAAAGCAAACTTTTAAACTTTACTTTAAGTTCTAACACCATGAAATATTTTATCATAGTTTATTCTTCAATTTTAAGTCCTAAGAAAATTATTCAAAAAATTAAAAGGCAAGACATTATTTCATTCTTTCTGCTCTCGAAGCTCGAAGGGTAAATATATTTTAAAAATAATTGACAGTTTTTGTTTCTTTTTTAGTGAAAACCTGTTTTAACCTACAACATTGGCTCGATTTTTAAAACTGCCTAATTAACGAATTTTAACAAAGTATTGTAATTAATCAACATAGCATCAAATTAATGAATAAGAAAGAAAAAAACTACAAACCTATTTATCTGGTATATCTTTATTATGAGGCTTGTATATATTAGTGACAGCTTGTGCAAAATCTTTGATGGCGAGTACCCGTGCTTTTTTTTTTCTATATGTATTTTGTCAGGTAAGGATCAAACTTTCCTTCCACATGGTTAGAGAAATTGCTTTTAAAACATTTGACTGACGACTAAGTACCTTCAATGGAATTTCTATGTGCATCCAGATCCTTGAATATCAGACTGATTATTACTCGCAATTTTCTCTCACGAATAACAATAGAACGGTCGACTTTTGTTCGTCTTGCAATCACTCTAGCAAAACACTTATTCATCCTTTCTTTCATAACTTCAACCCACCTACTCTCCCTTCGTAGGTTTTCCATTCGTTAATTCATTTCGTCCCCCTCCACAATTTGTTGCGAGCTGTTATTAACAACATTACTATTATAAACCGTTCGACAAAATTTGTACCAATCCAAAACCGCATGGTTTTGGATCTAAACTTCAATTATAACAAACTCATTCATACACCTTCTAAACCAAAATCTCGTTAATCAAAGATTACACTAACTGAGACGGCTGTAACGAAACCCACCATAAGATTTTTCTCCTTTCTTTAAGCGACATAACGAATCCATTAGCCGTTCTTTCATTTCACTAAATTTCATTCTTTCTTCATATTTCGGGCATTCGTAGGTGGACGAAGATGCAAATTTCGTACACTATTCTATAAAAGAACCCTTTCTTTTCCCTTCGAAACTTTTTAAAAGCTAGTTGTGCGTTCATTCATCACTTTTTGAACTCATGCGGGTGTCTAGTGGTCACGATCACGAACAGCGTTGCTTCCGTCGAGTCCTGATTGTAATTAAAGATCCACCGTGTTACCAGACTGATGCACTTTAAATCAGTTTCGAGGCTCCAAGTTCATCCGTGAGGTGGTGTAGATGTTTCGTGATGGAGGTGGCAGTTCAGGTGTCATCCTCGTCGCCTGACCGATGTTCAAAATTACAAAAATTAATAAGCTGTTAAATCATTTAAACCGATACTATGAACCACGATTCATACCTTAGACTTAGATGAAAAAGCGTAAAGTATGTTCCAAACTGAATACTTTCCCAGCTGAAACCATGTGACTAACACCAGAGGACACTGTTGTTTGGAGTGAGCAGCAAAAAAACTCTACTCTAACTTGAACTAAGAACGAGAGAGAACGCTTTTTGCTCTACTATGTAATCTGTGTTGAGTCTTAAAGTGATGTGTAACTGTTGTAATTAATGTCAATATATTTTTATTTACAAGGAAGTGCAGAATTTTCATTTACTTAAGATGATGAGTTTATTTTGATTGCAACTAAGGATATAAAGCACCAGTTCCCCGGAACGACAGAAAAGGTATGTAAAATTTTGATATTCTTAATGAGTAATTATTGACATACCTAATTTGAAAAAAAGAGAAACTTAATTAATATTTTTTTTTGTTTCTTAACAAAGTATGAGAGGGAAATGCACATAGAAAGATGACGCCCAAGACGATGTAATGTTTCAGACATTTTAATTAATGATCAAAAATTTCAAAATGGCCTCAAGACGCAAGCAAAATGATATAGCTGATCAGTGAAAAAAAGTGGCAAGATTTATGCAAAAGGGTTATTATCTCTAAAATGATGAAGAAAAAAGAATGAGAGTTACGCGTGCAAAGAAAAGGTGAAATTTTAACCAGAAAAACGAAGATAACCGCATTTGAAAATTTATCACCCACAAATATTTACTCATCAAAAGTGCAGGCTAAATTGCATTCCACTCCTTTTTCATGAGGGGGTACAATTTTCTATAAAATTCTTCCATATGTTTATTTAGCATTTAAACCAGGTAAAAAAATATTTTAATACAGCAATCAAGATTTTTTTTCCCATTTGTTTGTAAAAAATAGCTCCAATTTTAGAGAGTGTGGTAGAAAAATTACTTGATCATTATATGTGTTTCAAATTTAAATTTTTAAAAAATTCTTTTCCTACTTATTTCAGAATCGACTGCATCACATTTCATAAAAGCGTTGATTTTGTTCAACAGTAAAGACACTTTAATAAATTTTATATTTCAATAGATTGACAAAAGTTAAGCTTTAATGACAAAGCAATGGTTAAAATAAAATGTTATGTTACTTTAGTTAATATCCTGGTCTCCAAAATGCATACATACAGTGGTTTTTAAAGTGTGCGCTGCTGCCTCGACGTCATCATAGGTGTGCAGAAGAATATTGTAAAAGCTTTCATAATTATTTTTCAGAAATGAGCTTTTCAATACAGATTTTAAGGAGGTTCATTATATGTCCATAACAATTTATATTATCTCATATATATAATCAGCAACTAATCAAAATATAAAATTTATTTGAAGCAATATTTTTGTTCACAAACATTCATGCTATTATTTTTAAGAAAGAAACAAGTTCATTAAATATAAATACATATGTGAATGTAACAAAATAATACAAGTGTGAATTGTAAATTTTCAAAAATTATTTTTCACTTCTCACATGAGATATATTTGAATTTGACAATAAATACCTTTTGCTAATCCTTGATAATATAAAAATTATAAAATTTAAAAATAAGATGTGGTAGTACTTGGGATCCAATAGCAGAGAAACCGTTGGGCTCCAATAGAACCCAGTTATGGTGAGGAGTCAAATGGGATTCAGTAAAAGTTACCTATTACAGTAACATTATTTTATTAGTTAGGTTTAAAACAGACAGTTACAAATATAACTACAAAAGAGATTATATACCATAAAGGCATAGATTGTTTCAGATGTGCACTCCAAGCTTTCCTTGGCCTAGACTGAGACGTTCCTCCTCGTATCGAAGGCAAATCTGTTGCTGGGAACAGGCAGTACATGATTCAGTTAATAAGGGTGGTTGCTAAAACAATTTAATAAATTAATTGTAAATTTTGTCATCTCATAAATAATTGCAAAGAAAAAATTAATCAATCTAAAATTACATGCTACAGTTTATTTCACAGTAGAAAAACAATTCTACTTTTATAATATATAAAAGTTATTTAAGCAACAGAAAAATTTAACAACAGTTAGCTTAAATTAAAAATATAATGACAATATTATAACTAATTTCAAAACACAATATGTAACTGTACAGGCATAATTATATTATACAAAAATGGATTGGTGTACAAAAATTATGAACAATAAGAAAAAATTAATATATATATATATATATATATACACATTAGCATGAATGTTATCTATATAGTTAAAGAAAAAGATAGTGGC
>BMAW01035594.1:43719-108168 GCA_019974015.1 Nephila pilipes | reverse complement strand
ACATTAGCATGAATGTTATCTATATAGTTAAAGAAAAAGATAGTGGCTGTTTTTATTGAAATTAAATGTGAGGTAATGAAATGATTAAAAACTCAAAGATCCATCAATGGCTAGCAAATGCCCATTAAATGTTAAAATCAGTTATGGGTAATTTATATAATTAGCATATAAAAGAATTTGCAAGCAAAATGTCATGATCTTCTTTAACCTCTTTCTGAGCAGGGGCATCTGGATCACTTGACTTCTGCTAGACAATCAGTATAACAACAAACTGTCCTAAGTCCCTCTCCATTAACAACACTGTAATATCCTATCTCCAACTGGCATATTTCGATGCATTTAAAGCATCAATTTGGAAATTTATCATTGCCATGATAGGTAGATACAATCTTGCTTAAATTCGGTGTTCACTCAGCATATTGTGGCTTTATTATTTTATTAAAATTTTAAATCTCTAATGCAGCAAGACCAATCCTGGGTCCATAACCTGTTGACAGGCCTGAGTTGGCCCTTGATAATAGTTAATGCCACAAGTAATTTTAAGCAGAGTGAGACAGACACTAATTTTTAAAAATGAGTTTATTACATAAGGGTTTATTTACAGGACTCAGATCAACATCAGTCTCATTACAGTATCAACCAAGCATCACAGTAACTTCATTCATTTCTTTATATACACTGCTAACCACACAAAATGCAACATCCAGAAGGACCAGAGATATCTCAGCGAAATTTATTTGGCAGATAATATGTTGTACAAAGATCAAACAATTAAAATTACAGCCTCTTATGAAGAGTGGTTGATGACAAAATCAGTAGTTAGTGTAGCCAAAATTGTTGGTTATAACTGCTACCACATGCTTCGGCATAGAATTAAAGAGGCTTTGGATGTATCCTTGGGGTACAGCAGTCCATGCGGCTTCCACATATTGCCAAAGTTGATCTGGTGTAGCAGCGGGTGGTGTATCCCGGGCCAGTTCTTGTGCAAGCATGGATCACGCGTTTTTGAATGGCGATAGATCAGGAGAACAAGCAGACCAAGAAAGCAATTCAATCTGGTGAGTAAAGAAGAACTCTTGAACATTGCGTGCCAAGCATGGCCGCACATTATCCTGTTGGAATATGGCTGATGGCAATAGCTGAAGGTATGGGTGGACCACGGGCTACAACATCTCAGAGATGTAGTGCTGGCTGTTCAGTGTACAGCATCAGTGACAATGTTGATATGGGAAGACATTTAGACAAGTCCTTGGAACACCACTGATTCAGAGCATAGGACACGATGCTGTTGATGAGCAAGCAGCCACCATTGTGGCTACTAAATACCGCCATCCGATGATGGTGGAAAAAGATTTGGGGACAGGGTTCTTCCCAAGACGAGGGAAGGAAATGTTTCCCAAAGATGGGTTCATGACGAGGATGTACTCTGGAATGAGGAAAGTTGACCACTTGGGCATGAGACCTGGAATAATAAAAATAGTATCCAGATTAAAAAAATTTAGTTAGTTTAAATATTTTATATTTGCTGCATATTTTCAGATCAGACTATAAAAATTTCTGGAAATATTTAAATCATTTTTCCAATTAAAGAATTCATGATTTTCAAAATGAAAATTTTACTTTAAATATTTTCCTAAATGCTTAACGAATCAATGTAAAAATATTTTCAAATTAAGTTCACTTGAGTAAAACAACTTAAAGTTTTTCAATTAGAAAAATATTTTATCATACATATTCACAAGTTTTAAGTTTATATAAATATTAAACCAATATCTACAATGATAAGTAATTAAATTATGCTAATGATTTTAATTTAATCATTTATTTACATACTCCAAGGAAATTTCTGCACATAAACGTGATATGTAATCATGTATGCATATCAATTACATTTACCCCCAATTTTAAAACATCTTATGATGAATATCTATAGAAATATGTTATATAACAAAATGAAACTTAAGATTGAACTCTTAATTACATAACAAAATAAATACATACACTATTACATGTCCCTTACCAAGAAATACTTGTACAAAAAGTAAATTTTCAATAAGTATGGAACTTAATAATACAAGGCCATAATCTGAGCACATTCCATGAAACAAGTGTGAGCCCAAAGATATATTAAATTATTTAGCAAATAAATTGTTACATAATACCTCTGTGCTCTGAAAAAATAAGTTGATTAGACATCATAGCCGAAAACAGGGACATTTCCTACAAAGTGTTGAAAAAATTCATGAATTTGTTAAAATTATTTTGTAATTCATTGAAAGAATTGAAGACATTAAACATTTTGCCTCTATTAGATTTTAAGTTAAGGTTACTGGGTTCAGACAGGTTAATCATTTCCACTGATCTCCTTTTATCAAATGGGCACACCCTGGGAGTTCAAACGTTCATAAATGAGGTAATGCTTTTTACGAGGTCTTGATTGAACAATTTTATTTCTTATTAAGTTAGGGATTTGAGCTCTATTCTTAGGTGGTTTTAGTTCAGGGAAGGTAGAACAACCCTAGCTGAATGTAATATGTCCTTTAATGCCTCAATTAATGCAGGTGGGTTTTCAAAATAAACTGTTGAGCACTCACTGTTGCAAGATTTTCAATAGGTTTCAAGCGATAGGTAATCATCTGAAAATTTTGCAAAGTACAACAGAAGTTGCCATTATAGCACTAAGTAGTTCCAGATTTTTTTTTTTAAACAATCTATTGTAATCTACATATATAGGCATTTATTGTTTTTAGAGTTATGAAAGGTATTCTTCCCTTCAATGGATCTGTAACATGAAGATTAGGAAGGAAGTTTTGATTATAATTTGCTTAAATTAAGCTATCTTTACAATTAATTCCTTGAATCCTCTTTACATAAATAATTTCTGTATTAATTTAGTAGAGCTTTGACATTTTGATAACCACTTAAGTGGGCAAGAATTTAATGATAGTATTCCCTTTAGTTTTTGCTGCTTTTAATTATTTGCTCATTTACTCAAATTTATCTTCAAGATAAGGACAAAAAATATATGCTCCTTTTAGTAAGCTATTAATTTTGGTTGATATATGTTCAATTTTTAGCGAAATTAAAGCGTAATTCAGTATTATTCACTGCATGATATGTTGGATTTTTTGGTAGTGGAAAGAGAAGGTGATCAGTATCAACTTAGTTGGGATTGTCATTTTTAAGTACATTGAATCTCTTTTTCGTATTGATTTTAAAACTGTTTTGAATTTTATTTCATTCACTAATTTTTTATAGTTTTTTGAAGATATACCCCCCCCCCCAGGTCTCATTTGAAAATTTAAATGGGAATTATTGGTGAATGCAGCTATAACTTATATTATAGCACAAACAATGGTTTGATATAAAAAGTAAAATAACAAGATTTTTTTGTAAAACATTGAAAATTCATAAAACATCAAGAATTTCCAAAATGGACATTGGATCAGAGCAACATTATAACAAAAGAAATACACAAAAGTAATTACAAATATGTAACTGATTATTCATTTTCATGATTTATTAAGTACTTTATTTCATAGAAATTATTTATAGGAATATTTAATTTTGTACAATGTGATAAAAACATACATTTTTTTTTTTGACCGTATTCATTAACCACTCACATCGAATAATCATATTATATTTTCAATTCATGTTTCAAAGCTACTTTTATCATACTCTAAAGTCAAAGAAAGTAGAAAATTTACATACCTATGGTTTAAAAGGTTACAAAAAATGTGATACATTTGTAATTTCATTCTCCAATAAATAGGAATATTTTCATAAAGATTTAATTATTTTAATCCAAGATTTTACACAAAATTAAAAAAAAATGAAAAATGGATTTTTTATAAAACCTCAAAATAAATTATAAACTTTTATTTATTCAATGAAAGTTTATAAAAGTTTGAAATTGAATTGACTTTTTTATATAAACTAAAATTATATAAAAATTTAGTTTATATAAATTTGTATTAACTTCCACATCTATCCTTAAAAATATATTTAATTGAATGTAATCGCAAAAAATTACAAAAAACAGCAGAAATCAATACTTCAAGATCTAGATAAAATGTTCTTGAAATCATGAATTAAAGTGTAGTTAATGCACCACAGATATTTTAGTGGCCCCTGATTCCTCTACAAAGTAAACAATGGAAAATCCCTTATGAACAATTACAAAAGAGCAGTATGCATACATTGCTATCTAGGATATGACCAGTTTTTTCCAGAATATCCTCCGACCTGCTAGGTAAATACTTAAGTTCCCTCATTTTCTCATTGGCAGACCCAACTGCTATTGCAGTGCTAGATTTAACTAATTAGTCAGATGATATATTTAAGTATCAGCAACATACCACAAAATTATGCATATTTATGGATGCATTGGCAACATGATTATTTGAATTATTTTTAACAAAGATCCAAATAGCAGTTTAAGTAAAATATGTTAGTCCCAAAACAATGATGCTTAAAAAACACAACTTACTGAGTACAACTCAGTTTCGAGTCTGAATCATAGAGACTATACGAAAAAAAGATATATATAAAAAGCAAAAGTATGCCTCATCAAAATTAAATAAGGCATCTTGAAACACCTTATAATTAAATTGGCCATTTAACCAACTAAGACAGAATAATTAGTAACAAAAATAATCTTTTTTATTGTATACATACATACTGAGATTTAAAAATAATTGTAATTTAAATAATAGTATTCTATACCATATCCATTAGTATATTGTTATTGTTCCATTCTTTAATTTTTTAATTAAAATGTTTAAATCTTTTGTTCAACATAGCACTGCCAGGCGGAATGTTCATGAATGAACTGCCACATAACTACCATCAAGCACAGCAGCCAACTGAAATTCATGTAAAATGTCTAATTATTCTAGAGAGTTTTTGAATTGTTTTGGAATACTATACTTTGACAGTTTAGCATCAGCTGTTAGAACTCCTTTCCCCCCCCCTTTCTAGTACAGTCTCAAATGCAAACTTAGGGGATGCCATAATTTCTGTGGTGCTCATCAGCACCTTGGTGTAGTTTTACCATAAGTTCTATAGATTTATTAATTACATTCTACTTAAACCAAATCAACATAGCACTAGTGTAAAATTCCATTGAACATTTTCACCAAACGATGGAGATAGAAATGTTTTCTCACCTTACTTATTAGAAAGCATGACACACATTTGGGACATACATAATCATAGAACAGAATATTGTAGAGTATTTTCAAAAGTATAAAATCTTGGCATTAAAAAAGGTATACTAAATGAACATGTCATAACACTTGAAAATAAACAAGCAGTGGAATAGTAATGGTTAAAAATAAGGGAATAGAACATTTATTGTTAGTTTCTAACAGGACAGTGAATACTCAATTACAAGTAATAAAAGAAAATAATAAAGAAGGATTTGCCTTTTTTTTTTGACTCATGGAAATTTTATAAGACTGAAAAATTCTTAGTAGTGAAATTTGAACACTTCAAAATTAACCATGATGACAAATTTGTTGGTCCAAAGGTGGGTGTGTATGCACAAAAATGTCAAAGATTGAGGGATTACACTAATTGATGTAGTAAAAAAAAATTGGGAAATCACACACCACAACTTAGATAAATATATAGATTAATTTATGAGGGATCAAAAACAATTTCTTTATAGATAAATTTATGTGTTATAGGATTCCCAATCAAAATGAACCATTTGTTGCTACCTTGATTAGAATCGAGGACTTTTATTAGTGGAAATGATTGGTGTGAGTTCCACTAGAATTGAGCCAACTTTGAACTGACAACAGAAAATTACACCAACTTTCAGGAGCAAAAAGTAGAAGTATCAAAACAATTCTCAAAAACAATTAAACATCATCCTTTCATATACATAAGGAAAACACTGATTGGAATAAAGTATTTCTTGGGTCATTTCTTAAGTAAAAATTTTTAGAAGGAAGAAATCTTAGAGAAACATACTTTTGCGGAACATAATTTAAGATTTGCCTTTAATAATACAGAAAAGCTTATAAGTAAGAGAGGTTTAAATTTAGGAATAAACAATTCTCTCAGATTTGAATATAAAATTACAAAACAGAATTCTTCCATTAATACATAACTAAACACATTTAAAACACTTAAAAATTAACAAATATGAAGTAATTTGATTGTTTGAAAAAATTGCTATTGTAATCTTGTTAATGTGTATATATGTACAAGATGTGGGAATTAAATAATAATGATAGAGCAAATTGTTGTGAAATTACACAAGGAACTTCGAAAAAATGGCTATTGAAATTTACAATTTATTGAACAGAATGAATGTTTATCACATGAAATGTGTTTTTGAGTTGTTTAAGTATTTTCAAAGTGGCCAAGAAGACATTGAAAATTATTCAAGCCTGGGTCACCCTTTTACATAAAAAATGGATGACAATATCAAAAAAATCAGTAATATGGCTTGATCTGACCATCAGTTAAGTATTCATACAATCAGGGACGTCTTAAGGCATGGGCCAACTGGGCCTGGGCCTAGCTATTGAGGGGGGCCTCGTCTCATTCACTACTCGGCCTGAATAAGATCATGACCAGAATAATTTCAATAGTCAAATGTTATTCATGGACATGACTGGTTGAAGACAGTTACTTTTATATTGAATATTTCTATTTATAATGTTTGCTGAGAATCAGGGAAAATATTAGTTTTATTTCTAAAGCGAGATATATCCAATCTATTGATAAAAGTACTGTTGTGGGAAGGACAGTCACAGACACTCCTTCCAGCGATCTTTTATTTATTTGCACACGAGTTAAGAATCGCTCATGAATGGACAAGAAATAGTCTTAAGCCCCCAACAGAAGTGACAAAAACACATTTCCTATTTTATGACAGGCATCAAGGGTAAAATAATAAAGAGGGTCGAAATGACCCTGAAGGAAATCACACTTTTTGGAGAAACGAGTGGCCTACAGTTTTAAATCGGCAATTTCTTCCTGTAAATTTAATTTGTTTGAAACAGCAAAAGGTAATTATGTTTTCATTTTTGAATTGTATTTTTTTGAGATTTAAGATCATAAACGAATATTTATATCGCATTAAAAAGTAAAATAATTTGCAATTGTATTTGATTTGTTATAGAGAGAGTTCTAAAAATAATATTCAGTTTAAATAATGCTGCTTTTTTTTGTAAATTTTCTCTCTCTCCCTCTGAACAACATGAAATAATCTCTTAATTGTTCATAAAATTATATATAAATATATCAATTAATTCCTTAGAGTATTTTTCTATTGATTAATATGCATAAGTGCGCGCTCCCTTCATTTTGAATGCACTATGGTCTTCCAAAAGAGTTTTCTATGCGTATTATAATTCAGAGAAACATTTTTATTTGCCACTAATATGGAAAGCGTGATTTTACTCGTTTAAAAATTCAAATGACTGTCCTTTTTATTATTATTGAAACCTCCCAAAAAAGAACATTTATAAAATGAATATATTACATTACTACAGATTTTGTAATGTTGTATAAATGTTAAAAAACAATCATATAACAAGAATTCTAGAGTACGATTTGATAATTAGATAAATAAATGCCTGTACAATAATTTAATGTCCCAAGAGTACAATTAGAGAAATTCTCGTCAAACACAGTACAAAATTTAAAGACAAAAAGACTTTTAGTCTAAAGACCCCTCACTAGAAATTTTCTGTGTGCGTGTGTATGTTTTTTTTTTCAGATCAGATTTTCCGGCAGAAAATTGAAATTTATTACATATACTTTAATTTTATACACCTTTTTGTTTACAAACTAGTTAGAGAGTGTTCTATTTTTTCCCCCTTGAACAGAACAAAAAAACAAAACAAAAAATGCGAAATACAACATATAGTTATGTGCATACTACGTGAATTATGGCATAATGATTTTTAGAACAGTGTATTTATTTATTTATTTTTAGTAGCAAAATAACAATTCTTTTTCGAATAACTCATCCCCCAAACAAGCGTGTTATTAAAAAAAAATCTCTTAGTTATTTTTAGGATATAAATAAAAGTGAAGCCACCTCTTACTAAATTATTCATAATTTTTCTGTATATCATCTTGTACAGGTTTAAAAGTGGATTCTAAACTATAACTGGTCATTTATTTTTTTTAAATTCTACTGGTCATTTATTATTAATAACTGATCATTTATTTTAAATTCTACTGGTCATTTATTATTAATAACTGATCATTTTATTTTAAAATTTCACTCACGCGGAAAATGGGTACTCCGGTTAGTTTTGATTTAAAATTTTTAAGGCTCCAGTCGACACGACAACAAGAAATCCTGAGCGTAATGTTAATGCTATAGAGTTTTGTACTTTTCTATTTCTATCTAGGGTATTGCTTTTAATTGTATGGAATAAAAGGTATTCGAAAGAGCGGGAAAAAAAATGTTTCTGTGGTTTTCGAGTTTTTAAAAAAATTAGCAAGTTTTTTTTAAATATTTAAATATTTTCATGAGCCTGAATTGCTTAATTAATAAGGAATTACAGGCAGCAGAAACTCGACTTTCTGCTAAAATACTAAAAATTAGATGAATGAATTAGGAACTATTTTTTTAACTATCCTTTGGAATGACATTTTGACGCGTATTGACAAAGTAAATCTATTCCTCCAGAGTAAAAACATAGATTTGTTCAAAGATTTGTAAAAATATAGATTTGTAAAATTATTAAAATCGTTAATGATATATATAAAAACCAAAAGAGACTCTTTTGACTATTATGAGCTAAAAGCCAAGGAAGTATAAAAGTGTTCACAATTGTTTAAAACAACGCTGTGTCTGGGTAACTTTCCTTGAAGGAAAAAGAGACACTGACACAACGTTTGAAAACAGCCATAACCAGAAATTTAAAATAGATATCTTTTTACTAATAACCGACTCTCTGATTTGCAATATACTACAAACGTGAAGTAAAAAAATATGAGGAGCTTTTTGAAATGTTTGGATTTTTAAAAAATATTTCTAATTTGGATGAGACAGAAATTAAAATAACATGCGAGAAAATATCAAAATTTTATGATAAATACATTAATGGAGAGGAACTGAGCTTGTAATGTTAACATTTCCAGTCAAATATGATCATTGATGGCGAAAAGCTAAGAAAAAGCAAAGAGAAGAAATGGAAAAAAGAAAGATTAATAAAAAATATAATTCTACAAATGCAGATGAAAATGAAGAACAGTTGTTGAATGAGGGGATTTGATTTGGGATGAACGTACTCTATACATGCAAGTATAATGAAAGACTATTCGCAATGTTTCCCAATATTGAAATAATAATGAGAATTTTCTTATCAATGATGATAACTTATGCGGGTGGTGAGCGTTCATTTTCAAAACTCAAACTGATCAAAAAAGAATTGAGAAATCGTATGGCTTAAATTTGAATAATTTAAGCTTGAAGAGTATTGAAAATGAAATATTATTAACAATTGATGTTGAAGACCTCATTAATGAGTTTATGAATTTAATTTGAAGAAAATGAATATTCACATAAAACTTCATTTTACCATAGATTGCTTTTATTGAGCTGTACATCTCTATTCACTAAATTAGATTAAAGGGTTTGCGGGTGAGCCTATTTTTTCGTAAGGGCCCAGGGCCTCAAGAAATCATAAGACGTCCCTGCATACAATTACTGAAACTGTAGGAATGGACAAAGAATATGTATGGTAAATTTTACATCATAATTTTAACAAGTAAAAAGTATGTGCCAAAAAGGTGCCTAAAATTCTCACATTTGAACAATATGCACACAAAAATGTGTGTACTGACACTTTGAATGCCATTCAAAATTGCCAAAACTTATTGGAAAGGATAATAACAAGTAATGATGATTGCTCATTTTTTATATTCATTGGGCTGTGTGCCTTAACTGTAAGTCAAACTAGTAATCAACATTAATAGCTTCGCGTTCTTGATGAACTTTGTGAATGAACAAGGAAAAAATAACCCAAATTGTGGAAGGACAAGTCATTCTACATTGTCTGTTACAACAACCCAGTGTTAGATCATTCGCCTTATTTGCTGGTCTTGTGCTATGTGATAAAAATAAGTAATATATAATAAATTAATATAAAATTCATTTACTGAGTGAAATACCGTTTTTATTTTGAACATGATTTTTTTTAGATGACACCTTATAAGTGTTAATAATAGTAAAGGCTCTTTAAACATATAAAAAGTTTGTATAAAAAGAATTATGTGCAGCAAAAGCTTAACTTAAATTTAATTAATTTAAAATTTCCAGTATTTTAGAATCGATTCATGTTTAATAACCAAAAAACTTCATTAAAAAATATGTTATATCACAGTAAAGATTAATTCCACAAGAATATTATTGGAGAAATATATTTCTGATTCAACTATGGACAACAACAAAAATTTTATCAAGAAATAAAATAATTCCATTCCAATTTTTCAAAGAATTATTTGAAATAACTGCATATAAATGGGATGGGTGATGCTAACACAAAAACATTTCTCAACAAATGCTAAACTCTGATCATTAAGATATATTATATATATTGAAATATAAAGGCATTAATGTGTTTTAACAATATAAGGTTGGACACTCTGATTTTTAGTAAATGCCATTTTAGAAAACAAAAACAATATATAAGTTATTTTAACTTATTTTATATGGGAATTGATGCTTTCATGTTAGTATGACAACAATTATTAACTTGGTACTATTCACAGTCATGCTTAAGAATATGAAATCAAATGAATTTCAAATGCAAAATACTAAAACATAATGAGTTCTTAAACATTTATTAATAATTTTTATCAAGTCTTCATATAAATACGTTAAAAAAGAAATTCCAGTCTGCATAGATGGCATAAAATTGCAAATGGTCTTTTAGAAATGCTGAAAATATTTCAGTTTTGGGATATAAGCAACACAACATGAATTCAATTAAGTACAAATCTAAACTGTACCAAGCAGTACCCCACTGATGTTTATTGTATTATTTAACACTGCCTACAAACACTCTTCTATTTCAGTTAAAACATCCAGTGTAGGGGTCTATGAAATAATGACTAATCAATAGAAAATATTCATAACCAGTATCTATCAGTTCTTTTGTCTCACAAAGCTTTCCAAATAATCTACAAAAATAATATTGTCATAAACAATATTTTCCTAAATTACAGTCATCAAGATCTAAACACTGCAATCAGGAAAAGCGAGCAAAAAACATTTTTTGCTTATGTGGCATAAATCTCTAAATACCCCCGATGGTAGAAGAACATAGCCATATTTTTATCAAACATTTTCGTACATTTCCACAATTTTACTATCCCCACCAATTTAAGTTCCTTTTTTTAGATATCAAAGAATTAGCACATTCCTCCCTCACGTAATTATTCCAATTAAATGCAGTGTTTTAGTCAACTTATATCTACAATTCGCAAGACTGAATGGAAGTCGATTACTGACATCTCAAATAAATAAATCCATCAGCACTGAGAAAATGGTACAATCAATTATACCAGACAGTTTAGTTGCAAAGGACGATTTGAAAAATAAAATGAAAAAATGACAGATTAAAATTGTAAACCATATTTGGTGCAATTAGCCCCTTTCTTTTGCATGCTTTGGGATGGTGCTGGGGTAACAATGTTGAATACACGAACAAATTAGAGGGCAAGGAAATGTAAATTCATTTGTTGCCTTTCTCAGCCAAAAGTACAGCATCATTCAAATTGAATATTATGTTTTATGAATGGCTAGCACAGAAAATGCTTTTGTAGTTACAAATGTGTAATGCTTCTTTCTGAGAAATGGAGTGAAATGTATGTATTTTTTTTTTTTATGTTTTGTCATTTTTAAAACTAATGTCTGCATTAAGAAGTGCATTAACAACTTATCAACAGCAAATATGGGCTTAGCTATTAGGTGCAATCAATATTTGAACTGAAAAGATTGAAGTTTGGTTTTTGAAGTTCTTTAATGAACTGCTATGAAACTTTGATAACCCAAATACAAGATGAGTTCATTGGAACTATTGTTTGTATTTCTGAAATTGAATATCTCTAATTATGCAACATTGAAAGAAAGTTTCTTCCTTTAATATGGCATAAAACAAAAACAGTAAGCAAGCCTGGGATATTTTGAAGCTGAAATTTGAACCAACTCCAAGAGCCAGATAAGCAGTTTTTTAATAGACAAATTTTTGGAATTAAGATTTAAACCATAAGGTATAATTGGTATTTTCTGCAGCATAACTAGTGAAAAGCAAATTCAAGTTAAAGCTTATTTGAAATTTTAATAGCATTGCAGTTTTTAAAAGATTGATTTTAAAATATATTCACTTGATGGAGATACTTTATAGAGTGACAAATGCAGAATTTAAGCATTTGGTAGTTGAAAAACTTAAAAAAGTTAGTAGAATTCAACTATAAGAGAAAGACTTGAATTTAGTTTGAACCGAAAATGCATATAATATTAATTTGTCTCATCATAGAGGAATGAACCCACAGAAATTGTGTTCGACCCTAGTAGAAAATGTAATTAGTACAACAACAAAAAGAAAAAAAACTCTAAAGGAAAGGAAAGGTTTTATAAATATCATTATCAGAGGATACATCAAAATTTTGTGCTTCATGAAGCAAAATATAGGGAAAAACAAGCTTTCATTTATGAAACTTCAATTTAAGGAATTAGAATTAATTTATTGAATATCAAAAGATTTATAGCTATTCCTGATCAATATACCATTATTTTCACTTTTTGTTACAAACAAGATTGATCTAAAGAACATTGACTCATGAAAGTATTACTTGCTAATAACAAGAATACCTGCAAAGTAAAAGGGTTGGTGATATAGGATTTTCAATCATAAATGTTAAGACTAACTTTAAAAAAAAACTTAAACAACATAAGAACATGTATGTTCCAGATGTAAGAATTTAATTAAAGGAGCTAAAATGAGTACTGATGGACTTGTTTGGTAGGTTTTATTAAGGTCTGCCACCAATACGAGGGCTATTGGCTGTGGACTTTGCTATTTTGAACCTCGGTCAAGTAACGAGGATGACACCTGAGTTGGCATCTCCTTCTCCTAACTTCCATATTACGCCAACAAGTGGACTTTGAGCCTCAACAGATTTAATGTACATCAGCCTTGCTACACAGCAGGTCTTTTTAGAGGCATCAAGGCTCAAACCCATGACTCTACAAAAAACTTTGGCCCTGAATCCACAACCATGACCACTAGGCTACCACAGCCAATAAAATAAGTTGGAAAAATGATGTAATTCAAGCATTTGATTCTAACAATGAATATTTTTTTATCAATTAGAAAAATCAAATATTAAACAAATTATTCTCCTAACATCCATACCATGCCAACAGGAGGACTATGGGCTAAAGCAACTAGAATAACCATAAAAAAATAATTACAAAAGGGGTAATTAAGTCCAAGTTCAAAAAAGTTCAGATAATATAGCCTTTATTGTTTAGTATCTCATAAAATCCACCAATCTATCAAATAGAAAAAGCACCCATTAATTTTTAAGGAGGAAGTAAATATTTTTTATTCATAACTATTGAAGAATTGATTTTTATTCAAAAAAGTAGATATATTTACATTTAGAAATAAAAAAGTATTTATGAATTTTAAGAAACACCTATCTACAGTAGAAAAATAATTAGAATCTAAATTTAAAACTATTACAGCAGACAATGGGATAGAGTACTACCAATGTTAATTTGAGAAATTTTTAAATGATTTAGGTATTAAATACTGATAGAACATCTGTATGCACTCTAGAACTGAATGGTGTTAGGGCAAGCGATTAAGTGATGCTAAGATGAGTGTACATGTGCAATTCCAATTTGTGCATGTGACCACCACTCTAGAGAAGTCTAGAATGAAATAAATCAGAGTGGAAAAACGAGTCTACGAGTTGAGTACCTTGAAACATTTTGGTCCATCAGGGTTTACAAAAGCTATATATTGATGTATATTCCACTTCAAAAATTAAATTTTTCTTAATTGTGATGGGATTGGAAATTACAAAAAGATGAGATACACACGTCAGAAAAATGTTTGTGTTTCGTAACAAAAATCAAGCTCATACACAAGAAACAGTGGAATCTAGCAATTTCTAATTTCAAATTATTAATTTCAAAATTAATAATTTGTTTGAAATATAAAAATTCATTGAGTAATATAAGGATTCACACAATTCAGGAGAATGCCTTCATTTCAAAAAAATGTCAGTAAGAGAGTGAACAGTTGTAGAAAGTACAATAAAAACCTACATTTTATGATATATTTTTATGAAAAACCAAACAGAGTACAAGGTGAAGGGGTTTTATGGCACCAAAGAGTAAAAACTTTATACTTCCTGTAATGATTCTCCCATTTTGATGGTTCTTCCCACTTCAGTGACTAACCCTGCCAAGAGCAAAATGCTTTACTGATAATGCTAATCAAAACACACATATAAATGAATGTTGTTTTGCTTCAACATCTAGTGAAGAAAGAACAAGAGAAATGGAAAAACTCCAGGCTTCATTCCTCATAGTGTAATTCTTATGAATCAATCCAACACTCAAAATGGAAAATTTTTGAGTACTATGATATGTTATTGAATATATAATGAAGGCAATCAGATTCATTGCTGTTGTTACAGGATAATGGTTACAAGTGTACTTTTTAAGAAAAGACTGTGGATTTGTTCAGGTTAAGAAACAGAAAATATTTTTGTATCAAATCTTATAACTATGCCTCATTGCAAATTTTCCCAGGAGTTAATGCATCAATAATTAATGATGACATAAGTAAGGAATCCAAACATTTTAACTGTTCCAAAAATTACAAAGGATTTACACTTTCGAAGAAATTTCATGCATTTGTAAATGATCTTTACAACATAGAGTTAGTAGATAAAAATTTCAATACCCTAGAATGAGTAGATATGCTTCTTGGTGAAGGAGTATTTTATGAATTGTTGAAAACCAGAACAAATATAGATTCAAAACAGTAATCAAATTTTACAAAACAGTCTTAGGTTTGGTTTTATAATGTGTGATAAGTCTAGAAAAAGAAAATAACTTGCATTGTGGGTTTAAAGAAAATAATTTTGATAAAACTCTTAAACAGTTTTGGAAAATTGAAAATGTTGAATCTTTCACTCCAAAAAATAAGAATTTAATTTGCTAGCAACATTTTCAAGGTAATTATGAAAGAGATAACACTGGGTCCAACTTAAATAGTTGGGTCAAAATAAGCTTTCAGTTAATGGAAAAACATTACAAAATTATAACAGTATTTGGCAAACATAGCATTTAGATTATTTAAATAATCTACAACAGATTGTGTTGGATATTTGAAGAACGTAACATGAAAAAGGTTCCTTGTTCATTTTAAAGGAGAATAATTTGTCTCCAAGTCAGTCATTGGTCAAAAGGCTGAATAACAGATGTTTACCCAGGAAAGGATAAAAGTCAGAGTTGTTGCGGTGAAAACTTCCTTAGGTTATTACAAACAACCTATCACAAAATTGTGTGTTCTTTTGGATAATTAGCATTGTTGCATTTATAAATTCATAATGTTTAGGAATAATTGTTTCTGTGTATAATATTTTAGTTATATTTTTTCTTATATAATTTGAAAAAATTTAAGAGGCAACTTTTATTGAATAATTTACTTGCCTAAACATGCACCGAGACATGTTCGGGTAAGCAATGCAAGCTAAGCACACATGCACAATTCAAATTTGAACACATGACTGCTGTTCTGCGGTGATGCGAAAGTGAAATAAATCACAACAAAAGAATGAGTCTATAAGTTGAGTACTTTAAGACAATTGGTGTGGCTGGAATGTTCAACTGATCAAATATGAATAGGGTTAGAGTTATGTTCCAAGATAGTGGCTCATAACCCAGATTTTGAGTTGAAGTCCTTACTCCTATGTATATTATAAAAACAGATGTATTCATAAATTAACAAATCAATAAAACTTCTATATAAATATAGTCAAATTATAAATCTTCCATTGGACATTGTCATAAATTTGAATCATTAGCATATGTGTAAGTTCTAAACATTTATGGGAATAAATTAATGCTTATACAAGAATTACATAGAATATTTGAAGGTTATGCTGTATGTAGAAGAGGAACAGTGTATGATTAACAAAGAAAGATAATAATGAGGGAAGCATTCATGAAAAAAAAATTGATGAAACAAAAAAAAATGAGAGAATCATGTTATTTGATAGAACACTATGACAATACTTCATAAGAACTGGATAATAATATGAAGATCCAGAGGTTGTTTGAAAGTAGAAAACAGGAAAGCTAGTTAACAGAAAATCTCATCTTTAGACATTAACTTGAACTTATGTAGAAAGACCCAGAACAAAAGTAATAGAGTAAGCATTTACCATTATTATTCTAATAAAAAATGACTTAGATCAAGAAATGATGATGAAAAGTATTGAGAAAAAAAAAAAAACAATTAGCTTAGGATCCCAATCAGTCAAATTTTAAACCTACAACAACTAAATCTCATTTTGAGTGGGAACTCAATAGTGAGAAAGAAACAGATTCCATAAATGAATCAGATGAAACAAACTATATAATGACATGAAATATACATGATTGAAATCCATTATAAAAAAACTCAATTTACACAGTAAAAAAAAAAGATATAAAAATTTCCAAGTATAAAAATAATAAAGCTATGTCAGAGGAAAGAGAAAGATGTAGGAAAGTTTGGGATTTAAATTAAACTTATTCAATTATGAAAGAGCTTTAGGTGATATAAACATGTATAATAGGAAATAAATATATTAATAAACATGACTAGAAAAATAATACAAAGAAATATAAAGCCAGAAATAGTAGTCTAAGTATTTAAGCAAAGACCAAGAGTTGATTTTATTGGCATATTTACACCAATTATAAATTTTGTTGTAATAAAATTTTTATTTGTAATTTTATGTCCATATATTAAATTGGACTTGGATTCAGATGTAAAAGGAACTAACTTATTTGTATAAAAAATCTTGATATGTTCCCATATACGTATGCAACAATTAGAAGGATATGTAATAAAAGGATGTGAAGATTGTGTTAGCATATTACAAATATATATATATATATATATATGATCTTCATCAAACAGTGGGACTTAGAATCGAATCAAGTGTTGTTTAATCTGGTAAAAAAAAAATCACTAAAATGAGCTATGCAATGATTTGTACACTTAAAGATTGTACTTTATTGGTGTATGCACATTGTTGTTTTCCATAAATTGTAAATAAATCTTAAGTATCCGACTAGGTTGAAAAAGCGGTTTTTGAAGAAAATTTTGATTTTTTTTTTCTGATTGTAAATTAAAGTCCTACTTTTCAAGATTCCATAACAGTCTTTATTTTTACTTTATGTGAGGTAGAACTCAAGATATAGCTTTTTTAATAATGCGTAGTAGTTGAAAACGAAACCAGAAGTCGTGACATTTAAGACCGGATGTACACAATTTATCCTTTTTTAAGGTATTATTGCTCTAAAATGATGTTTTAAAGCCTTAATTTTAATTTTCTGCTTACTAAGCCACAGTTTAGTTATAATTATTTCAAGCCATTTTGTTGTAGATGATTGGCAACAGTATTTTTGACTATCGATAATGTTTGTTTACATTTTTGGTTCATGTTATTTCGCTTATTGTTAGTTTTTTTCCTATATTTTACATTACTTTCAGTTCTTTCTTTGTTTGAAATTAAATTTAAATTAATTTTTCTTCAAAATATGAGTAAAAGTGGTTCATATAATGCATTAAAAAAGTTTTAAGGAAACTAAAAGACTTGCACTTTATATGATTCAGCATGTCAAAGAGAGAAGACTGCAAATGAAATGATGCTACAACAAAGTAGTAAACCTGAACATGATGAAAAGTATTCATCAAGTTATTTAACTAGGAGCTTAAACATTGATCGACAAACTTAAATTGCTATTTAATATCCTTACAATGAATTTTTCCATGCAGTTCTGTGGCAAATACTACCAAAAAAAGTATTTGTTGAGAACTATGCATTGTGTTGGGTGCTTACATTAGTGTTGTAAAATTTAATAATAGATTTGATGGTATAAACAGTATTTGATAGTGAGTGCATTGAAGTGTTAAAATGCTAATCACTGTCAACAACAAAAAATTCCGGTAGAAAGCTTGGTGCCTTAAGAAAGAGAAAGAAACACAATAATTGAATAAGAACATGGAATGATCTATAAAATTGAAGAATTTTAATTTAAATATGCATATATATTTAAAATGTGTGGGTTTTTTTTAATAAAATTTTCACACAATTTTTGCTCGAAAAATTGGGTATCTTCTTAACAATCAGCCTAAATTGAATGAAATTTGGTACAAATATTTCAAAAACCCCTCAGAGTATTACAAACCACAGATTTAGATATAGTTACATTTAATAATATTTTATAGTTACTTTCGGATTAAAACATTAATCAATTTTGACAAAAAATCATAATGTCAACTTCGAATGCTTATGTAACAATTTTTTTTTTTGAATTATTTCTTAACACTGTGGGACACTTCATAGAGATTATGAAGTATATATATATATATATATAACAACACTTTTTATGCCCATTATTTTTTAAACTACGCTGTTTTTCTTGATATTGAAAATTTTGCTAAAATTTCATAAAAGTCATTTTTTTTTTCAAAACCTAGGGGTAATATATGTATATATTTATATACATTCAAATTTTTGTGATATTTTAAGTCTGTTTCTGTTGTTTGTCATTATAAAACTTTCCTGATTGTCAATTTTTAAAAATTAGTCTGTAATCCATGTCAGATGTGTTTCGAAGAATTAAAACGGGCTCTCAGTACCAGTAACTAAACTTCCACAAGAGGGCTTAGGTCCATAAAAAAAAAAAAGAAACATCATTATTGTAGATTAGGAAAGTATAAAATATAAAACTGGGGAATTTTAAGTTATTTCTGTAAAATAAATATATTTTTTAAATGTGTTTTTTGAAGAATGAATTTTTCACCAAAAATCATGCACGAAAAATGCGATATCTCTCAAGCATTGCAACAAAATCCATAAAATTTGGTACACATATTTAATAAGTCCTTAGGAGTGTAATAGACCTCAGGTTTTGAGATGATAACATTTACACATATTTTAGTCTTTTTCAGTTAAAAACATATAGTAATTTTGATGAAAAATCATAAACATCAACTTGGAATCCTTATAAAATATTTATTTTTGAAAATAATCCTTATTCTGCAGTCAGTTACACTTTACAGGAAGTAAGAAATATATGTCTGAAATAAAAATGCATTATGTCTATTATTTATTTAATTATGCTGTTTTTCTTAACGTTGTAAATTTTGCTGAAATTTAATTAAAAAAACACTTTTTTTAAAAACTAGAGATTGTATATGTATATAAATATAATTTTATTGCTTTTTGAGTCTATTTTTATCATTTGACACTAAAAGACTCTTCTGAAAAGCATTTTTTTAAAAATTGGTCTTCGAATCTAGTCGGGTGCCTTAAAATTTTAATTAGAAAAATAAAAGCTAATTTATAAATAAAGGAGCTATAGGACCAGTAAGGTATTGACTATGAGTAAATTTTGGGCAAGTGCATTTACATCAAAACACTATAAGAATAAAGTAATGTCAAGTTTCAAAAAATTTACTTAAAAAAGTAAGTTGCAGAACCTTTTAAAATACTGTAACCCATTTTTAGGTAAATTTTAAAGTAGGTTGTATCTTATCAGACAAAGTAAAATAAAAGGAAACAATTGATGTAACAAATACTACATAGAACTTTAATGAGATGTTTATCTTCTATTGCAAATAAGTCTAGGCCAAAACTTGAATTAGCTGTAAACATTATGTCTCAATTTTGTAATGGATATTATTGAACTGTAATGCTCGATATTTTAAATCATGCATTTGAAACCAAACATTATAAGATAAATTTATATTATACAGGGGTTACTCTGTTAAAATGTTCACTACCCTGTTACATCAGAATGGCAAAACGTTCCATGCTGGTGACACTTTTGGATGTCAGTTGACTAACATAAGTTATGAGCTTTATTTAAGTGTTATTTTGAAAGTTGAATGCAGATGTAATTTAGGATTGCTAATGAAGCATATTTTACATATACATGGTTTTCAATTTTACATTTGAATTTTTTATGCACATTTTTAAAAATGGCAGATGGTGCAAGTATGGCAGAACCTTAGAAAGCCAGAAAAAAGAAAGTAAATAAAATATTGATCTATGTCAAAATATTAGAATTATAAGAAAACAGGGACCTTTTCAATTATGAAACAATCCACAATAAAGACTAAGTTTGGATAATCCTAGCGAATTAGAAGGAGGTGACAACACTGAGTGAACACAAAAGAAATCTGTCTTCCGAAGAAGCCCACCAATGTGTCGATGGTAATGAATGTAATAACTGTGTATTCAGATTCCAGTTGGGAGAGCCTGCATGTTTAAAAGGAAGATATTCTAAAAGCAGAACCATTGTTATTTTGGAAATGTGCCAATATCCCAGAATAAAAAATATGCAGCTTTAAGTTCAATAGATAGTAAATTTATTATTTTAACTGAAGGAGTAAAATGTGCTATTTTAGTATTCAAGAATTTCAAAAGAGCTTAATTAATTTCAGAAATATTGTATAGAACTGTGACAACTATTCAGCAATTCTTTTTTCAAGAAATGTTGAAAATAATAAACTAAACATATAAATATTATATATAAATTTTATTTATGTATTAAATATAATACACTTTAAATGAAATATTCAAGTTTTCACAAAAATTTCATTGATTTCAAATTCAGGATTTTTTAATGAAACAGCTAACAAAGTGAAACTCTTTATTTCTACAATACAGCAGTTATTTTAAATGGCTACAGAGACTGATAGAGCTATATGTTAAACATGCAAATAAATTGGTCAACCACTGAATTGTATATATTCATTGGTTACCTTTCTCAGCCAAAAGTACAGCATTATTTATATTTAAGTATTGTGATTGATTATCACATAAAATGTTTCTGTATCTATGAAGGGACAGTGAAATGTTATATAAGTATTATTTTTGAGATTTAACATTAAAGGTAATTTAAGTTTTTAAAACTGGCATCATCATTGAGAAGATGTAAAGCAAACAAAAAAATTGGTTCTGTATTTACAGAAAAATACCTGAAAATATCCATTTGAAGAATAAAGCTAAATATAATTTTTTAGAGAGATATTAATTAATGATTGCAATCATATAAAATAGTACATTTCAAAAATAAAATGATATATTAAATAATTAGATTAAATATTTTCAATAAAAAATATTATTTTATTGTATATCCAAGGTAAAGATGTATAATCATATGCGATTGTTTTAAAAACTACAATTGTTTAAATGCATATTTGAAAGATATATATAATAATATTTAATTACTTTCAAGAAATTAATAAAATTAAATTAACCTATTCATCCGTTTAAGTTATGTTAAAAATATCTAAATTCCACACTTCAAGAACTCATTCCAATACATATAAATATACTTGTCATTAGAACTAAATGGAAAAAAACAAATTCAGTATGCATAAGCAACCACAAGATATAAAGTTAAATATGCATATAAAAACCTTCATATATAACCTATATATATATATATATATATATATATATAGCACATTTAAATAAAGGCAACAACAAAAATTGATTAATAAGAAAAGATTTAAAGTTAGTTTCCCTCCCATAAATTAACAAATACAAAAGAAATTTTGTAAAATTGAAATAATTAATTTAAAACTATAAAGAATCAATTAGACAAGACTGATCTCCATTATGAAACATGAATATATATGTAGCATTTATATGGGTATATAAACACAGCTTGTATTTTACACATATGACTTGTAAAACATTTATTGAACACACCTCTGAATGAGAAAATAAATTAACATTACATATAGTACACATTTATATAATTTCTTATAAATCAATTGCATATTGTCAAAAAAATTATTGCAAGATAAGTAAAGCTAAAACAATTCTACATTTTACTAACATATAATGAAATTATTGAATTATTTTAATGAAATACAGACATGTCTAATAGTTTTAATATTAATTTTACTTGTAGCTGTATGTTCTAACTATATACTCACCCTTAATAGAAGAACTACTTTTAATATCAAAGTCAGCATTACATGATCATGTATCTTCATTCGACTCCCAGGTATCTTTGAGACATTCTAAAACTAAAAATAGCAATTAGTGATGATTATTATTCAGAGTAAATTATCAGAATAAAGTATTGGATGAGGAGGATGTGAGGAATAACTTTTTTTTTTCCCTATCTTAACTAAGCATTTTGAAATGTTGAAAATTGTGCAGTTATAAATTTAACTTTATTCATAATATTGCTGAAACACTCTTGCAATTAATTCAAATTGATTCCAATATCAATATTTCTTACAAAAGGTTACCATTTATTTTTCTTCATCTTAGAAAAAATTTCATTTATATTTTCCTTCAATAATTTGTATATATAAAATCACTGTGGACATTTTATCTTAATAGTAAAATTAATTTTTTTCAAACATCACTCAGCTTCAAAAGAAAACTCAGTTTGAATAACATTTATGCAAAGATTGCAAAAAGGAGTTTTTCTAACCCTGTTCAGGAAATGGAGAATTTATTACCAAAACCATAAAAGAAAAGTTTCTTTAGTTTGTTCAATTAAATAACTAAGAAACAACTACTAATTCTAAAAGTTAATACAAATTGGGACTTTTTGACCAAGTAATAATATTAAAGAGATATAAAGATTACAAAAATCAGTTCTATATGAATTATAATAGGAATATCCTAATAAAATTAAATTTAACACAATTGCATAGCAACTGTATGGAAATCACAAGAATACATAGATAATTTCAATAAATATCTTAAGGAAAATATTTTCAAAAAATATTAACATTGCTTGCCAAATACAATCTTTTATATGAAACTTCACTAAATCAGGTACAAAATTATGTCTAATAGCTAGCAGTCTTGAATGAAATATAAAAACTTCAATATCCCTGACCTTTCTATAGTGATTTTAAAGAGTACATTATTAATCACAGCAACATGCACTTTAGACACTGAGAATAATATGAACAACATGAATCTAAAACTAATTGTACTCATTTATATGTAACCATTCCATAGCATAATAAATTTATATTAAGATATTTACAATTTCATATCTATTAAGAAAAAGACATTTATGTTTTTGAATAAATAAAATGAATAAGCAGTTAATATTGTTTAAGCAATAATACTTTTAATAGGTATTAAATTGTCTATAAGGCTTTATTAAGAAATGTTAAAAATGTCAATGCTGTTATGATGCTTAAACAAAAGACAAAGTGCTTGTGTAAAAACTCATCAACCATGAAAGTTGGTACAAATTCCAACCAAACTTGCATCAATCATTTCCAATTCAACCATTATTTGACAATATTTTCCTGGTTTGCTTCTCTGGTAGAAGATGGGGTTTAAAACATGTTTCAAAAGATTATACATATTTACTTTTGACATTTTATGATTTCAAAACAAAAAGACCTATTATAATTTTTAAATTGTCTTGCTGCGTGATCATAAACAGAAGACTTTACATTTAATGCTGGCCACCAATATATAAAATCTAATTTGACCTAGACCATAATTCAAACAAAGATTCTCAAACAAATAGTATGTTTAATTTTTTTAGCTAAGGAATTTTAATAATAAGTGGCAAACATTAATTCATTTCTACTTTTTATTTGTGAATATTTTCTTACAATTGAAAACCAAGATTCTTTCTCTATTTTTCAAAAAAGCATAATGGTTTATAAAGTGTTATGTGCTCTTAAAAGAATAGTTAATTACATATTCATTGTTAAACTTCATTCAAAAATTACATCTTTTATTAAATGCTATAAATGAAGAAATGATAGAATATAGTAATTCACTTTTAAGTAAAATTACCATGAAATATATAATTGCTTACATGTATATACAGAAGATAAAATGTGATCAAATTAAAAAGTTTAAAAAAACTTTATTTGATAATTATTGTTTATTTTAGTCCACTAGGTAAACAATATTTTTGTTTTATAATGGATAGTGTTCTACAAATTGTCAGGCAAATCATAATGATTCATAATTCATTTAACACAATTTATTATTTTTACAGTGATATTCGGTTGCAGCTTTTGTTTTCCTAACATAAATGTATATTACAGGGATAATTTTTTAAAAGTCCAAATTATAATTCATTAATTCACAATTCTTTGAATAACTGGTAAGAAATGAAGCTTTTCACTAAGTTCAAGATATAATTTAAAAAAATAAAAAACCTGTTTTGTGCATACGTTGTGAAAAAAATTAAGTACATAGCTCTTAAATTCTTAACACTATTTCTTCAAATGTATTTCTAAGAAACTATGTTTCATAATTTTCTTATTTGAAAATTAAATTCTAGTTTACAAAAATAGCATGTTTTAATATCACACTATCTCAAAATGTACTTTACTTTTTTAATTTTATTTTATAGTTGAAATTGAAGGTTAAAATAATCTGGCTATAGACTATATAGAAAACATATCAAAATTATAAACAAAAACGAGAAGGCTCAAATTTACAGGTAAACTAGAAATAACAAATTGATGCTTATTCTTATTCTTAATCAATAATTATGTTAAAAATATTTATTCATCACATAGTAAAATAGGAACACCCCTTCTTTATTTTTGCACTTCACATAAAATAGGAACCAAAGCCTAGCCAACAGAAAAGTATATAAAAAGATTGTTTGAGGAATTAAGAAAATGATAGTATAATAACGAAGATATTTCTAAAAGACACTATCAAGAAGAAACACAAAAACAAGCACATAATAAAAAGCAAAAAACTTTCACTTGACTTACATGATGCACACTTTTAAGGATGTCTTCTTTTAAATATTTTTCTTCAACATGGTAATACTTTAAATTGAATCAACTCTAAAAATATATGATGAAATAAATTTCTGAGATTAAAACATACTGAATACATTCATCAATCAGAATTTTACATTAAAATTTGCAATCAAAACTGAGAGAAAAATGACTGTACAAAAATAAATTATTTGTATCAAAGTAGAGTTTAAATAATGTGTTAAGTGCACTTCAGTGACTGGCAATTTTTGACAGAAATAATTATTTCAGTCTAATGAATTCATTTTTGGTAACCCTGATAGTTTTTCTTTAGGATATTGAAATGTAGATCACTTATGGTATACGTAGAAAACATCTATAAACTTAGTTTTATAAATTGATATTTTTATCTTGCTAGCTACAACAAAAAATCAATTATAAAATCACAGCTACACAAATAAGAGAAGTGTTAGTAAAATAAACACAATTAGGTTTATTTCATTTTTAAATCATATCTGATATTAGGAAGTACTTCATAATCATGCCTATAGTAACATTAATCGCATTCAGTGAACATCCAAAAAAAAAAATATTTTATGCAAATGTCACTTTTTCAATCAACTTTACTACAATAGTTTGTAATTCAGAAAAAAAAATCAATACTTCTTGATTATATCCAGTCACAGTTCCTAAGGGATATTTTCAGCTAAAAAATAAAATATTATCCACCTGCATTCCATTATACTTTATGTTCTTTTGGTGCTAAGACAGAAAAAAAGTCAATAGTTATAAGAAAAAATTACAATTAAGTCTATCACAATGATAATGCAAAACATTACGGTTTTATTAAAATGTATTTTTGTAAAATTAAGTTATTCATAAAGATTACAAAAGCAGAAATAAGAGCAAATATTATTGATGACTGTTTCATTAAAGTAAAAAAAAAACATGAAAATACCAATAAAAATAATTAGGATTCTTAATTCTTATCAAGATAACTTATAAACCAAGGAAAATAACACAGTTTCATTACACCTTAAGCATATATTCAATGCACCTTTGTGAAAAACGTATTTTTAGTTGACATTCTCTACCATCTTTTATATTTTCTTGATTACTACAAAAAGTGTAAGTGTTAGTACATTGTATACTTTGGGATGGTCAGCTTTAGTTGTATCTATTCACAATTATTACTAGTTTTTTAGAGTTCTCACTATGTATTTTGATAACAAAACAATAAAAAAAAAAAATTCTTTGGTAGAACAGATTTTAAAACATTATTAATTTATTTTCAGCATTGCTGTCTACGATTTCATAACAATTATAATTTTATATTTTCCTTTTAATTGATATATATTTTAAGAAAATTAATTACATAAATATATACATGTTTCAAAAAAAAATTATAGTACCTTGAAATATTATAAAACTAGATTAATTTGGAATATGAAAAAAAAATTCAGAACATTTTACCATAGAAATAAAACACTGCTTTAGAATCAGAATGTCCAGTATAGGTCCACTTGAAAAATTCCAGGCTATCAGGCCAGAGATGCAAGAAATTTGTGGATGAGAGGACATACTTTAGCTGGTCCTCAAGTGGATGACTGCATTCCTGGCGACCAACATTTTCCAAGTACATAGAACTGAAAATAGGTTTGATAAGTTTTTTTTTTCCTCGTGAAGTAACACATAGAATGTATAGTACACTCATCGATTCCATTAAGAGTCATAAAACAAGATTCTATCATTATTTTGAATTCCTGGAAGGCAACAATTGTGAGGAAGATGAAAGATTCAGACAAGCAAACTTCATTGACAACTTGTGTGTAGAGCTCTTAAATATATATATATAATTACTACATGATAGATGTAGCAGTAACATTAAATTTAATTCTTACCAAACAGTAATTAAGTAGTGATTGATGCACAAATCCAAATTAATAATTCAATACCTTACTTGATACAGTGAAATAGTTCATCCTTCTTTAGAAAAATTGAAATTCTAAAAAGCAAGACCTTTTTCCCACACAAGTCTTATTATAAAACATTCATAATTATTCCATAACCTACTACAATCATAAAATTTTTGTTTCATTATACTTTGCTTTAAGCAATCATTGTTACAATTTCTTTGGTTTTAGTATTTTGCTAATTTTTGAAGGCATATGATATATATCAATAATTTGCAACCTATTTAAAGTCACCAAATTCTCAAAGTTACCAATTTACATCCGACATTTTACTTTAATGCTTTTTTATTAAAATATTAAATTAGAAAAGAAATTAATTTGAAAAATAAACTATTTACACCTGAAAATGATTTTTAATCCAGCCTTAATAAAATTTATCAATCCCTGCTCTAAAAGAGGTTTTTGAACATTTGGGGAAAAAATTAGAACAAATACTACAAAAAACTTAATATTGAGTAGTTTCAATAAAAAAAAATATTTATGAATCAAATAAGAAATTAAAAAAGGATTTATTGAGTAGTTCAATGAATATATTCATTTTAAACATTGTGTCTCTGCAAACAAAATTATTTTCTTCAAAATTAATTTTATTTCACAAACATAAATAGGTTTTTCCTGCTGATAATCACATATGTATCACAAAATCAATTAATTCTAAAATGTCTTTGAGATTTTAGAAATTTTGATTACAAGTATTCCATTTTTCAGTACATTTTCATTAGCACAGATCTATTTATTGCCAATTGTCACCAAGAACATATAATAAAATGGAGAACAAAAAACAATCATACCTCCCAATTAGAATATATATTTGTATGAGATATTTAATTCAATTGGCAAAACTTCACAAGAGAGTTCCGAAATGTCAAGATTGTAAAGACATCAAGCTGAGTGAAATATTCAAAGAAGTCAAACATAATAACATGGATATATTACAAGATTCACAACATTCCATTAAATACCTCAAAAGAAATGTCTAAAATTAAAACAAAATACAGTAAGAACTCTCACTCCTAAGTGAGTAAGTAAACAAGCATTCAGCTATCGAAAACTGTTCGGTAACTCAAATCTACTGAAACCAGAAATCAAAAATATAGGAAGATTAATTTGATTGATTGATTGAAGAGCGTTATGGATTATAAAACAACAAAGTCTATCACCCACATTCAGATTGAAAAATGAAAGATATTCATTCGTTGGCTGATTTTTGATAGCAATTAAAGAATTATGAAAAGTCAAAGTTATGAATTATGAAAGTCTTTTTTTATTTTTTTTTTTGAAAAAAAATTTTCAAAGACATAAAAACAAAGCGAAGTTCGGAATTTCCGATAATTTCTCTAAGTAATGTAATGAAAAAAAAATAAATTGTAGCTTTCTAATTTAGTTAAGTTCATAGAACAAAGTTTTTAAAATAATATCGTGACTTATGTCTGCTAAAATATGAAACTATGAATAAGTTTAATCTAAGGGATTTGATCAATACTATTTTTAAAACAACACAATTGTAATTTATGTTGATAAAAGGTACATTTTGAAGTTGTTGTTCGTACATATATCTAATGCCCTTCCTCGGGGATTTTCAAAAGCAATCGATCTATATAAGCCAGACTTGTGAAACATATGAACCAATGGCCGAATCGGGCTTATGACCAAATTTTTCTAACTCCACAACTATTTTTTAGATTGTTAATTGCTAAGGTTAGATCGTTAACTGCTTAAGGGGTCTCAGGACCCTTAAACCTCAAAATGTTTGATTTTTTTGGGGAAATATATATATATATATATATATATATATATATATGTTAGAGCAGCATCTGTACTGAATAATTTGGTACCAAAATTATAACGATACTTCGAAAACTCCCAGAGTTATCGAGAAAAAACTAAACTTTGATTTGAATTATTTTATTGATATTTTTCAACTTTAACTTCATTTTTCTCAGAACAAAAATTTTTTACTTGTGAGCAGGATTTCTCAAAAACTATTTAAGACATCAGTGTGAAATTTTATGTGCATGTTTAAAAAAGGTTTATTTATAAATTATAGATCACATTTTATACAAATTATTAACAGAAAATCTTTTATATGAATTTTAATTGGATTTTTTCTTAAAATTTCATATTTTTGTTAATAATTGTATCAAAAAAAATTTTTTTCCTCTAAATTTCTTAAAAAGTGTGTATAACCTTAAAATTGAACTTTTTTAGGGATCTTGGCACATTTCGAAAAAACCTTCAACCCCTCTAAGTAAAGATTCCCCATTTTAATCAATAATATACTCCAGAATCCTGCGAGCAGCAAAATATAGATTTTCTTAATTTTGAAAAAATGTCTAATTTACTTTTTTTTTTTTTTTTCATTATAACTTTTTAAAAATTTCCTTAAATCTTATAAAAATATGAAAAAAAATGTAAATACATATGAATATTATTTGGAAAGTTTCATCAGTCTGCTTTGTTTCATTGATAAGTTATATTGTTTTGAAAAACTTTTTTCGGTACACGGAGTCCTGATACTCCTTAAATAGAAAAAGAAAATGAACTCTTGTGGTTACTATGAATAATTTTATAAAAATTCTTGTTTTCAGTGTTTTCTAGTCATTTAAAAAGCTTTTCAATCGCCTTTTTCCAGTGTGTGTGTGTGTTTTCATGGGAATCGCACCTTAGCAGTCGTCATTTCTATTTAATTAGTAGACATTACTTTGCTGCTCGTCTGATTTTTCTGCAACCGTCAGTTTGATCACGTTCACTGCTGCTGTATATTATTATCGGTTTGCTTTTAGTATCATCCTGGGTATCACTTTCGTTTATTTATATATTTGTGATCAAGTACTGATTAATACGGATTCAATAATTTAAAGAAAAATTTTCAAGCTGAGAGTCTTATATTTCAAAAGAAGAGGATTTATGATTACTTCTTTGTAATGCAGAAGGAAAAACCATTTTACTTGATATTTTAGGAAATTTGTTCACTTTTGCAGGAATTCAAGTTAAAAAGACATTACAATATGAAACGCTAATTTTAGCAGTTACCAAGGTTTACTGAGAATATATAAGATATATATTAAATATACATAAGGAAGAGTACATTTGTAGAACATATATTGTTCCTTAAATATAATGATATTACTCTATTGTTAGCGAAATAACAAAGGAGCATTTGGAACCATATTTCGAAGGCAAATTTATAAGGGAATGCTTTGCTACAGTCATGAAATTACTGTCTTCTGAGGAAAGTAAAAATGAAAAAGACAAGTCTTTATCATTTGAGAATAACTCGAAGAATCAATGTAATTATCAGTGACATTAAACTAAACTTTTACCATACCACATCAAAATTTGAGGATCTTTCCATAGCTCTAGATGAAAGCACAGATACCAATAACACCACTCAGCTAGCTACATTTATCCGCGGAGTTCACACCAACTTTAATTGTGCAGACGAATTACTCGTTCTCAAACCAATAAGGGATACGGCCAGAGGAAAAGACATTTACCAAGGAAGAAAAAATACCTTTATTAAATTCAACATAAATTAGAAAAAGCTTAGCAGAATATCTATCGAACGGTTCCATCAATGATTGGGTTAAACATAGGAACTGTTGCCTAATAAATCAAAGTTTTATAATAACAAATTTGATACGAAGATATTTCTGTATTTCACTGCATTATGCACCAACTAAACTTGTGTGATAAATCTATAAGACTTACGTAAATGATGAGCATGGTAATTTTCTACACAAATTACACTAAGTCGAGAACATTAAGCCGTCGTCAACTTCAAGAATTATCCCCCTGATGATCATTCACAGCATGAAGATCTCACATTTTACTGTTTAAATTTTTCGCTAAGTGAGGGGGAAATGTTGAAGTATTTTTATGATTTGAAAGATGAGGTATTCCTTTTCTTGGATATGACAGGAAAATATATTCAGTAGCTATAAAATAAACCGAGGATCTGTAACTTTCAATTTTTTATCAGTATTATATAACGTATCTCAGTAAACGCTAAGTTACAAGACAGGAATAGTTGATTTAGGAAACTTTTAGGCTTATCAAATCATTTCCGAATACGTTTCGGCTCTGAAAAAGTCAACTAAAGAAAAGTATAACATTTTACAATACTTGCGATACTTAAAAATTTATTTTGATTGCAAATCGCTTGAAGTTGAGATGAATTTTTTGTGTCAAGAATTCAACGCTAAGTTCACAGATTTTGAAAATCAGAAACAAACTTACGAATTTTCTCTTCTCCAATTGAAGTTGATGTCCAAAAAGTAAATTTTTTTTTTGCAAATGAAATTAATTGAGCTATTAGTAACTTTGTTATGAACACAAAAAGCAAGAATGTCACACTAATTGATTTTTATCAAAAGCTGATAAAAAATCACCCAAAAGCAAATGACGCTGTTTTAAAGCACTCACAAATGCGAACAACTGTTTCAAAGATGAAGTTTGTTGAATGTAAGACACAAGATGCGAATTACTCAAAAGCATCTGAAAGTTTTCAGTTTCAAAGTCCGTAAATTTGCCGAATAATGATAATTTTGTGTCAGTGATAAAATCGTAAGCGTCTGATTAAAAATTGTTTTTTTTTTTAAATTTAAATATATTATCTTACTTTGTGTTTTGTACTTTTTAAAGATTTCATGTTGATGTTTTATATGAAGCGTTATATAGATTAAACTAATTAAGATGTGCTTACACACATTTTTTTATATTTTTATATGTATGAGTCCTATAGCATTCAGGCTCAGGTGATACTTCTAATTTCTAATCTGGATTGTAGTCCTGTCAAAATTACATATGCCTGATATACTTAATTAAATCGAAACTGATAAAAGTTTTGAATCAATCGAAAATATATAGCAGAAGATTAAGAATTTGCTTCAAATATTATTTTTATCGTTTAGCAACAGTATTGACTTTGATACATTTGTTTCTGTGTTTTTCCTCTATTCATTATATTTGGATTGCTTAATATGAGATAGTTTGCTTCGGGTAAGACAACCTTATAATGCTGATGAATGTAGCCTGACGATACTATCGTAATAACTCAAAGCATTTGTGTTCCTAAAATAATTTGAGTTGAAAAAAATTACATCTAAGAATTATAGATCTCTTTCATAGATTTGAGAACCAAAGTTAACACATCCAAAAGCCCTTACCTCCTCCTTACAAGGAAATTTACATGCTATCGCAATATCCTGCTAACCAGTCCCTCTATGTAAATCAATGTAAATATACCTGAGATTTATTTTACAATTTAAATTGACTTAATCTAACATTACATGCGTCATTCAAAAAACAATTGTAAAGAGAAAACAACTTGATTGTTTAATTTCTCTCAAGAGTATCCTAATGATGCAAACTAACTTTTGCTCTGTTAAGTGATTATTCGACGAACCAAACGGTATGCCTCTCCCATTTCGATACCACCTGCACACAATTCCACTTCTAAAAACGCACGGCTTTCAAAATAAGCAATCAAGAAATATAACCGATGTTCCCCGGCTCATTCGAAATGACGTTATTCATAATCATCTAAAACGGGACTTATTTTAAAAATTTTTAAAATGGTAACTACTAGTTAATAAATTACCTCGAATCAGAGGAAATCTGGCTTCGGTAAACAAAAGCGCTTCAGTTAGAGGCTCACAAAATGGTTCAAGGGCAAACTCGAAATAAAATTTCATGAATTTCCCTCAAGCTAAAAGGATTTGAACCTCTTTACGACTCTTAAGGGTATCTGACATGATTTCATTTAAATTAAATCCTTTCCTATTCAAATCTATTTTCAGCTCATGTTTATAAGCGAAAAACTTTTTAAAATTTAATAGCTTTCTCTATAAAGCAAAATAACTCCCTTAATAATAGTAATATCGAGCTCAAGTCAAACGAACTGTCCTATAAATCAAAGATTTTCTTAATTTTTATTTTGAAAGTTATTCGGCCTCTCAGTACATGACACCAAGAAAACAATATTTTCTCAAAATCTGTTTCTTTTGATTTTTTTTTTGTTTTCATCCTTACATCCAACACAATAATTCAAAATTTTTTACATCCTGCTTGGAAAAGAGTGAAGTGGTAATGTGAACGGCGATCTTAAATTGATTGAAAGAACTTAATTTTTTAAAAAAAATGTCAAACCAAACGTATTCTAAGCTACTGAAAGGGCATTCCCTTTTATATATATCGGAGCATAATCTTTCACCGGGCAGCAAGCGCCAACTGATAGTTTTAGCAAAAATATGTAATAAATTACAAGACAATATTCACTTAAAAGTATAATATAAAATAGGAAACATGAAGACATCTTACCAAAAGTAACACAATGTAGTTCAAAAGTATTGAATGAAGTGTTAACATCAAAAAGTTCAATAAACTAACTGATTGTTGGTCTATGGCACAAGAGCCAAATCTGGCCATGCTGCGCCCTACTGGATAAGTTTAGGAATAGCTGATCAATTTCACAACAAAGTTAAATTGACTTCTCTCTTTTCGCGTCTACGTAAGGTTTGTGATTTCATTACCTACGCACTATATTTGCTACCTTGATAGATCGGTATAGACCAGTTTTCTTAATTTTCCATCTTCGACTGTAATCGACTCTTGAGCTTTATTATATATGTCAAGTGCATCCAGATCACGTTGAAACATCTCTCTTCTTAATATATGTAATTTATTTATGGATAAATAGTTCGATTGATTATTTTAAAGTTCTATTAATTCAGATGTGGAGGTATATGACGATCTAATTGTTGTAGGTATGCCAAAATAATTTCTAATGTTGTCATTGAAAATACCCTTGAAAACAAATACAGTATCCTCTCTATAACTGGAAAATTCTTTTGAATTTTAAATGGTGCATGTAATTTAAATCGTAGTTACTATATATATATTTGGAAACTATTATAAGAAAATTTTTAAAGACGCATTTAAATGGGCTTAAAATAAGCATAACAAAATTTTAGAAAATCAAATACGAAAATTGGAAGGCATCAATATAAATTTACATTTCATAGTTAACAAAACTGTAAGGTAACGGAGATTTCTTGGACAAGGAAAAATTAGGTTATTTTATGGCAAGTGTAAACAATATACTTTTATTTAAATGAAAAGCACTGAAATTCATATTTTATAAAATTTATATATATATATATATATATATATATATATATATATATATATGTATATATATAATGATTTAACTTAATTCCCATTAATTTCTTGCTATATTTAATTTCTTAAATTTGCCCATTCTCTCCCTTATAAGATAATGTTCATTCGTATTTCCTGATCCCCTTCCAAAGTATCCTTTTATTTATTACATCACGCGCTCTAAATACGGGTAAATTCCACTTAAACCAATTATAAATCTGTCAAAAACAATCCCTTTTTAATTCCCTTTCATTTATGATATTTCTCCGGAATCCCCTTATTCATACCACGCGTCTCTGACGTTTCAAATGAAATTTCCCTCATATATAAGCAAAAACACAGCGAAAAGCGCTCTCCTCTTCTTGCTGTCTAATGATGCAATAGCCTGTAACTAACTGCGGAGTGGAAATGGTATCTCTCTCCAGTACAATAAAATAATTCTGTAAAACTGAAATTGGTTTCGACTGATTTATGAACATAAAGCAGTCATATGTTCATAAAGCATATATGAACATATATTTAAATGTAACGTAATATCATAATATTATGTTACATTTAAAGCCGGCAGGATCATTACATATATATACATATATATAATTATGTGTGATCATTTAATAATCAATAGCTGTATTTATATTTGCAAGTCGGGTGTATTTACTTTCATATAAAAACTTTTAAAGTATAAAATCCACTGCATTTATAACTTAAAAAGTTTACACATAGCGTTTAAGATATGTAAAATTTCTACATTGAAAACAGTTAATATTATTTCAAAAAATGTAGTAAAATAGTTACATTTTACGTTTCAAATTTCCTTTCCTTTCATATAAGTACAAGGGGTGTTCATCTGAAAAGGTACGAAACGTTGTAACAGCGTAACCGTTAACATATTTACCTATGCCGCTAACGCTGCGGGACATCTCGGGAGGCGAATGGAGCCTCCGGTGGGGATAGGAGCAAAAGCGCCCACTCGCATGCGCAGGAGAGAGCAGAGGCTATTATAAAGATAGCGCAGCCCAATTGATGCGGCAGTAGGTGTGAGGACATTATGCCGTTCACATTGCAAAATTCAGCGTTCGAGGAGCAGTGAGGTGTTATCCGATTTCTGACAGCGTAAAGTATTAAACCGGCTGGTTATTCATCGCCGGATTATGACCGTATATGGGGACGACTGTGTGTCCAACAAATCAGTGAGAAAAGAGAGTTACCGTTTTCGTGCAGGCCATGAGAGTTTGGTTGATGACCGGAGACCAGGCCTGGCAAACACAATCATCACTGCCGATCTCATTGACAAGGTGAATGACCTAGTGAGAAGTGATCAGCATTTCACATTTAGAATGTTGGTGGTGAAAGTGGATGTTAGCGATGGATCAGTGTGGTCAATTTTTCACGACAATTTGCGTTATCGGATGGTGTGTGCGCAATGGGTTCCGAAGCAGCTTACCGTTTAGCAAAAGAAACTTTGCATGGGGCTAACACTTCAATATCTGTTTCGATATCATGAATACTTCGCTTTCCTGGAGAGGATCGTCACAGATGATTAGAGCTGGTGTCCTCACTACGAGTCAGACACAAAGCGGGACGGTCTGCAGTGGGAGCATGCGTCGTCACATTCCCCTAAAAAGTTCAAAGCCGTAGCGTCAGCAGGCAAGGCGTTGCTCACCATCTTTTGCGATGTCCAAGGTCCGCTTCTTGTTGAATTCCTTGAGAACAGAAGAACCATTAACTCAGACGTGTACTGTGAGACACTCCGAAGCCTGATCAAGTCCATCAAGTTCGAAAGATGGGGGCTCCTCACGGAGGGTGTGGTTCGGCTCCATGATAACGCACGTCCTTACTTCCCCAGGATCACACACTCGGAACTGGCCAAGTTCAAGTGGGAGCAGTTTGATCATCCACCCTACAGCCCGGATATGTCACCCAGCGATTTCTATGTGTTTGGTCCTTTGAAGAAACATCTGAAAGAGAAGCGCTTGAACTCGAACGTCGAATTCAAGGACGCTATGATGGACTGGGTCTCGTCACAGCCACAGGAATTCTGGGAACAAGGAATCCTTCAGTTCGTTAATCAATGGGATCGTTGTTCTCAAGTCTGTAGTGTACACTTTGAATAAATCTCCATTTTTATTCGCAGTGTCATTTAGTACCTTTTTAATTGAACACCCCTTGTTTAATGCGAAGCCTAATATTTATGAGTGTTTATTAAAAAATAAGTTACATTAACTGAATAAGAAATACCCTATATTTTTAAAATGGAAAAAAAATTGCACTATGGACAAAACAGATTTCGCGAAAAATGCACCAGAATCCTTTAAAAAAACCGTATTTTGAGTAAAACGTGAATAGAGATATTTTACTCTGTGGCAGAGGAAACGTTTGTATACAATTTTAAAATTCAATTTGATAAATATTATTTTATTTATCACATTCTTATAAATAATATATCTATGAAATTAGCAAAATACCCTCTGTTTTTTTAACAGCAAAATTAAAATTTCAAGATTTGAAGAATTTTACGGTTTCAATTATATTACACGGCTTTTCTTAAATAATGACACATACATAGTTTAAATAAACAGTTATGGTGTTCGAATCCTGATTCCATTAAGACGTTTTGATCCATTGGGGATCAAGATCCATTATGTAGAGTAGAAATCTTCAACCTAGGTTGCGCGGAGCCCTATAGGGTTCTCTGGAACTTTGACAGGGGCTTTGCATGTCATCACGATTTGCTTTATCGATGCCCCAAAATTTTAGTGAAATTTTAGTTTTAATAAAAGATTAATTTCTTAAATGCAGTTTATGTGCAAAAATAAATATAAGTAAATATAGTATAGATAAAATATAATCTTAAATTTCCTCGATTAATATATTGAAGTCACTCTCTTCAAGTACGTTAATCGAGACGCGTTAGGTCACATATTAGTCTCTATTCTATGGCTCGAAGAAAATTATTGTATTACAATCAAAAAAAAAAAAAAAACATCCTTATCTGCCCGCTTATTTGATGCTTTTTACAAGTCATAAGTTACGCCTATTGTAGTGTCTTAACCGATTCCGGAGAGCCCGGTTTCGGAGCATTTTTGTTCATGCTCAGTATATGTTTTAGATTGAGAAGTTCTAACAGGAGTAGATGAGAGAGAGAGAGAGAGCTATCAATCAGTCTTTTTTTTTGTCTCTCCTTGCCTGTTTCAGAAGATGTCTACGCATCTGGATTTTCTGGGATAAAGCCGATCCCTTGGGTTGCTGCATATATTCCGTAATACCAAACCAAACGTATTAGTTCTGTTAACCTCATTCGGTCTGTAACATACAGTCACACACAAGGGTATAAGGGAGTATTTGTTTTGTTTTTATATTCGTTTATGTTTTTTTTTTTGTGCTTATGATGCCAGAAAAGTTTAAAAAAAAGCACTTAATAAATGTATTAAAATTTCAAATTTTATCAAATCAAGGCCATTGAATTCAATACTTTCCACATATATTACTTAAAAATATGAAAAATTTACATAAAAACTACTTTTGCGCACGGAAGCGTGCTGGTTATCTCATGGTAAGGTGTTCGCAAGATTTTCCAAATTAAAAGATAAAATAAGAATTTTCTTATCTGAACATGCAACTCTTAGTTAGCTCAAAAATTAAATGCTCAAGTTTGGATTCAGAAAGTTGTGTACCTGTAGTAAATATTTTACATATTTCAATGAGCTCAACACATCGCTGCAAGAAACACATATCACTATTTTCAAGGTACAAAGTAAAATTGATTCCACTCTTTTAAAAATGAAACTTTGGGCAGATAACATTTTGAAAGATAGCATTGATTGCTTTCCTAATTTGCATAATATTTTAATAGACAGTAACGCTAATCTCGATAAAAAATTTCAAAAGTAGTTTGATCAAATATTTATCAGATTTGCAAAAGACATTTCTTGAATATTTTCCTGTTAAAAAAATACCTTGGATCCGAAATCCTTTTCAAGATTGTGACACTTATAAGCTCCCAATAAAAGAAAGAAAACAGCAAATTGATATATCGACCGACACTCAATTAAAACAAAAATTTAATTAAGCTGATATTATTCATATTTTAGGGTTGACATTGGCAAAGAATACCCTGAAATTACCAAAAGAGCTGTGAAACATCTAATATCATTTGTTTTAACCAATGAATGCGAAACAATTTCCTCTTTGTATGCTGCGACAAAAATAAAACACAGAAATAGATTGGATACTGAAGATGATATAAGATTGCAGATTTCAACAATTATTCTAAACGCGAAAATATTTTGCATTAAAAAACAATCACAACTAAATCATTAAAAATATTTTTTTTTTTATTATTTTGTTCTAATTTAAAATATTCCTGCATTTGTTTATATGGAATATATTTTAAAAAACCAAAAAATACCTATTAGATATCTTATCATTCATTACCATTCATTATCTTATCAAGGTGTTTGTATTGTGATGAAATAACGATGCAATAATAATTTTTTAAATTAGAGTAGGATAAAGCTTTGAAATCCTATTTTTTCTATTCTTTGATCAAGAGGCTCCTTCAAGAAAACGGTAAGCTCAAACGGTTCCCCAAAGTGTAAAAGGTTGAATGACTTTAGTGTAGAGGAAGACTAATATATGTAAGATTTTTCGTGGCTCAGACGATAATTCAAGATAATTTGAGGTTCTTTCACGCATGGATAAGGAGAGTAGTGCTCTAGTTTTTTAAGTGACCTTATTATCTCATGTTAATTCAGATTTACTATAGTATTGTTCGCTATAAGCGGAATTTTGCTTTCAATAGAAATAGACCTTACCCTACAAAAATCTTTTTATCCTTGTTTTATGGTAGTTTTACAACTGAGTAAAATAGGTCTTAATATTTATTTTTTCATTTATATATCCTGTGTTATTGTTTATGGTAACAGAAATTCTTGTTTACTGAAGATTTTCCTCATGAACCCTGTGAAAGCTGTTTTACTGATCAGGGTTTATATAGTAAAATGTATCAACATAATTAAGCAGGTTACTTTAGTGTTAAATATGGATTGATACATTAGACCCTAATCTGCAAAAAACACGTAACGTTATCAAGCAACTTTTCACAGATATAGCAAGGAATGTAATATATAAATTTTTACGAGAATATCTTCCAACTATTACAGAAAAGTCACTTTGTGCTTTGAAGCAACTCTTACCGAATTGTCACTCAAAGCAATAAATTTTTTTATAAAAACACCATACAAAGCAGTAAAGCATTTTTGTAAGGAATATCGCGGAGTTCAGTAAAGCAACTTTTACAGAAAGAATTCAATGCCTGAAGCCCATTTCACAAAAAATTATATAATACACAATCACTACACTCTTATTATTTCTGTCAAGTTAAAATGATAATGGTGGGTTCGATTACTGAAGTTACTGATATATTGCTGGCTGTCCAAAATGCAACTCCAATAAGCGCAAGAATTATCGCCGAATACAGTAGGGAGAAAACGCTCTGTGCAAAGGTTAAATGATTGAAAATGCAGATTTTGCCAGGTGAGGAAGAAATGAAATCAGAATTTAGTTTTTCCGTCACGGCTGGCAATAACCGCTTCTGCACTCCTCGGATTTAAATGAAAAGAGCTTTGTCGGGGAATTGTAGTCCATGATGCTTCCCAACGTTGTTAAATTTGATCTGTTATAGCAGAGATGATATTATGCCAAGTTAGTCATTCGCCAATCATCAATCAGATATGTTCGATATGCGATAATATATCGAGAGAAGTGTAGGCCCAGACAACAATACAATCGGGTAGGCGAAGAAGTCTTAAACACTACGTGATACTTATGATCACACATTGTCCTCCAGTAATGTTGCCGGAAGCAAGGTTTGAAAGTATAGGAGGACAACAGGCTATAAAACCTCAGAGATAGGATACTGGTTGATGTATATATTAGGACTGCGTACTAGGGGAGTGTGGAAGAGGATTTCAATATCTCATAAGCTATAATATCGAGTCCGGGACAAATAATGAAAATGCTTAAGGCAACAGTTAAGTAACCGGTTTCCACTGACTAATAGGATTTCTTGCTGTTAGGTTGTCCCTGCTCGCCATTCAGTGTATTGTTACTGATGCAAACGCCTATAGTTTTAATTCAAAAGTAAACGCTGTCATGTATGTTTTACGGACTTTTCACTATGCTGCAAATAATATCGAATGGTATGAGTGAACACCGATTGCTGCGCAAGAGACCTAATTTACAGTGAAATAATTTTTGATGTGGCAGAACAATCCATCACTTTCCTGCGCACAATATGCTCTTCATCAAGTGTAATGGTGCAACGAGATGGGTACAATCGGTTCCGTTCTTAAGTCGACCCCTCTTACATCTTTATATTACAGATTGTTACGTTCAATTAGACCACCAATTTTTCGAATGGATAACCCACATTTTCCATAGTTAACAATTCTTCCTCGATCGAACTCAAAATTGTGCTCGAATGATGCTCGTATTTTTTTTGAGGTATACTGCAGCTGCTCATGCAAAACCACAGCACGGAAAAGTAATTTCAGTATTTCCAAACTGTCTTCTAATCTCCCTTTATATAATTAGCGCTTGTTATTGGTGCTACAAACATCAATGATGTGTGTTTGAGTGAAATGCTAATAATTTGCATATCTCTCCACAAATGCACACGTTACACATCAGGCGTGGATGCATCTTTCATAGTACTGCATTTTGGATAGCCAGGAGTTTATTAAATCGAGGAGACTCCGATTATTTATGGGGTAATCTTCGCAAATAACTTAGACATAATATCACATTACCTACTTATAAAAATAGTTGCTATCAAAATTACATTTATTGCCAACAAGATGATACACCCTTTAAAGTCGAAACAGAAACATACAACACAAATTAGATAAACCGGATGGATTAATGAAGATTAGTCACAGTTTATAGTCTTTACTTACCGTATGATGCTCATGCATACGCGCTTTACGAATTTAAGCTATTGGGTTCTTGAGTAATTGATCAAAATTGTTGAATGTATTTTGACCGCTGGGTCATTTCAACATGTTAGGATTACAGTAGCTTGCTTAGTAGAATAACGGATTTGAAACTAACGAGTAGCAGTGTAAAGTCTGATTTACAGTAAATTTATTGGACTTCAAAATGTTTTCATCAGTATGTGAAGAATGGGTGTCTTCATCGTGGGATCGAGTTTTAAAATTAAAAGTATTATTGAATTTGAATTTTGAATAAAAAAGAAAGAGGTAGGTTGGAAACGATTGAAGAGACATAAAATTTTTAATTGCAAATTAATAATTATTATTTAAATTGCAAAATAGCAATCTCAATAAGTTAGTCATTATAGACATGAGTTTGTAGTCAAAGATGTTTCAATTGAATCGAATGCTTGAGTCCAGATACCTGAAAGATTCGTCGTTTAAATGGGGAGGATGCCATTAAAATTTTCAGATTTCAAAGATCTCCCGTTGGCATGAATGGAGAGAGAAGTATACCATCTCAACGTCATCATCTGACTGTAACTACTATAATTACGAGGTACATTTGATGTAATTAGCTGATCGCTGATCTTAAATTCGAGTTGATATAGGCAGTCAGAAGCGTTCAATATCTATTAAGATACTATGCTAGGGACACATGTTATGCATTGGGAAAGTGACCGTTATGCTTTGAAGAGCTTGTGGCGGCTCTCTTCAACAACAAAGATGAAAATTAAAATGCCTTAATAACTTGCCTGATTGGGACGTCTCTTTTGGTTTAGTTGCTCAAAGCGCAGCAAAAAGTGATTGGTTAACTTTCCTTGAAACTCAGAGATCAAGGGTCCGAAACGCCGCTGGCAACCAATATCAACATTCTTTCCTCCTCTACGAAGTGAAGGACATCTAACACTGAAAGCTCTTACACTATTCTTTGTGCCCGTGCGATTGAATTATGACACAAACTCATGACCCACTAGTCACAAAACGTACTACTACCTTTGTCCTAGAAATTCTGTTGAGAACAAAAAGAAGACCCATTTGATCAAAATTTTAGCCTTAATTGATACGGATGATCATTATTATTGTATGCAACACCAAGAAAACACGAGAGGAAAAGAAAGTATTTAAGACAATGCATCTCAATGTTTAGTTTTTGAATATCAAATTTCCATATAAGATTTTAATCGCTTCTCTTATCCTTTTCAAGTCCTGATTCTTAAGAAGGGGGGAAAAAAACGAGTCGAAGACTTTCATCAATTTTGATCCAGTGTAGGAGAGCACTCCAAAGTTTCTGTGGAGAGCTTATTTATGGATAAGTTAATTGTTCGTTAACGAATACTATTTTGTTTGCAAATGGAGAGAAAAGGCTTAATATATGAGTGTGTATGTTTTTGAGAAATTGATGATTAACCAATAACATTTTTTTTTGTTTTTTCTATTCTAAATTAAATTCACCCTGGCATTTTTGTACGTGATATCACACTATTGATAATATTTTTAACAACGACCAGAAAAACATTGATTATAATGCAAATATTTCTAAGAAAAGGCTGTAAAATTATTTATAAGACTTCATTATTTTAAAATTAAGTTTGGAATTTTGCTTAGAACATAGTGTCATTTTATAATTTAAAAAAAATATTGTTTGGTGTATTTTGGAAAAGAAAATATTTATTCACAAACACAAAAATTTACCTGATAATACTGAATTCGAAATCAGATACAGCTTCAATAAATTTAATGTATCAAATTATTCAAAATTTTAAGTACAAAAATAATAAACTGATTTTAGAATCAATCAAATACTTATTAAAAGTTTTGTTTTTCAGAAAAAATATTTTTTTCTTTCTGCTTATTTAAAGTACGTTTTTAATTCTCTACAATAGTTATGAATTGGTGAATTTACGTACACAGACATGAATTTAATTGGGAAAAAAGCCTAATAACCATTTTTTATTACTATTTAATAATAAGAGGACTGTAGTTAATGGTATTGAAGGAAATTATTTTAGAACATTCTCGTGCTAATAACCTTTTCAACTCAATTTAACTTAAGACTCTTACTGAATTGGAATTAGGATGTACATATGCTTCATCAAATCAGCTAACAGCCTTTGGAAACATAATTAAAGAAAGAAAAGAAGGCTCACTCTGCTTTCAATTAACGCGCATCAAAATTAATATGCTTCTTCCACCCATCCGTTTCAGCGGTAATTATTGAGTTTTAATCTTAAAATAAATAGGTACTAATCGATTCACCAAACATTAGAAACTTGCTATACTTCAAAACCAATAGCTAAATTAATAATCGGTAATTGCAGAGATTAAAAAAATCTCATAGTTCTACGCAAGACAATGAAAAAAAAAATAAATAAGTGAAACTCTAGTTCAAAAATGTGCATTTAAAAATACCTTTTTTTTATATTTCACTACAGCTTAGAATTGGTTCTGCATGCGATTCCGGCTTTTATCGGTATTGAGAGAGAGAGAAATACTCTTCCGAATGATGAACTTGACTAATTAAGGCCTTTCCGTGTTTTATATCGCCTTCGTAGATAAAATAATAATCCAGGAAGCTAAGCGACATAAAAAAGCGAAATTTTCATTCATTAGAAACAAGGTTCATCATTAAAAATTCTTGAGGTTTCAGAGTTAGAATAATTTTTTTTGTTTCTGTTATTATCTTTCCTCTATGGTAATCATCTCATTAGTATTAGATCCGATGCTCATTAGTTAGGAGTCAATTTGTAAGACATCATTAGGTGCTGCAGCACCTAGAATCTACTTCACAGGGGAAAGAGAGTGTATTAAGTCAATGTTAACATTCTTTGCTAATGCTATGTTCATTTGACAAGTCGCCATTTAACACGCAATTACCTTAAATTAAACTATGTTCCAATAAAAAAATTTTAAAAATAATTCTTCCCCTTTTCATTATAATATATATATTGATATCCACCTGTTTCGTGTGACTATGAGTTAATAAAGATGTTAATATAAAATTTTAGACCATTTTTTTTAAAAAAAAATAAGAAATATGAGCACAACAACGATGGGACTTACATGTAACAGAAGCCTTGGTGAAAATTTAAACAATGATTAAATTATATTTTATGGTCGAAGAGTACTGATTGAACGTGCTCTTAATGTTAAGCATTTATTTTCTAGAAATAACAGAGTTTTTTTTTTTGTTTTTTTGTAGAGAATTGTAGCGTTTGTTAAATAATATCCCAATCAACAACAGCCTTTTCAAAGAAATCAAGCTCTAATATGTCCGTAATAGCCAAGTGGTAAGAGTGCAAGGTTAGTCCTATCCTAACTGAATTTAACTCACCCCATTGGTTAAAATTTGAAACTTTCCCGTCTACGATTTATGATTTTATGAAAGACAATCGGGCGCAATGGAGGTTCCTACAAGCTAAATTTATTTGTGCTTCAAAGTCTTCATCTGGTTTGATATCAGAAACAGAAGAGTGAAATACCAAATTTTCTATCGGAAGCATCACCTGACCATTACTGTAACTGAAGGTTTTCCAAATAAATAATTGCGACCCGCTAACAGGATACGAAAAAAAAAAAAAAAAAAAAAAATCTGGGTCTTTACTCACCTTCGCTTTTTAATATCATAACTCTTACGGCTACGCAAATATCTTTGCGATATTTTTGATTTTTTGAATAATTTAAATCTGACCTTGTTGCAAGATAATTGTAAAAAGATTCTACTAAAAAATTGTAGAAAGATTCTACGGTGCAAGAGATTCTACGACAAAACTCAATTTATGCTCACTTCGTGCAGAGGTTGGTAAACACAAAACTTTTATAAAGCTACTAAGGTCGGTCAAAAAGTCCTTAAAAATTCTAAGAGATGGTGCTCGTAGCATCGAAAATAGTTGGTTTTTAATAAGCATCATGGCTTACTAGACAACTAGCGTCGCGTGACTCATTATTGATGTACATACACAAAAAAATACCCTAATGAAATTTTGGCAGTTGTGCTGACAAGAGTACTTAGTTTTATTAGAAAAAACTGAACATTTTCTGATGCCCTTTATGCAAGTTATAAGTATGAAGCCGAACTTTCAACACTGATTTTTCTAAAAAAAATAAACGTGGAAACAAATTAGAAATTGAATCGGATATGAGAATTAAGTTATTATGTTTTCCCCCAAAAGTGAAGTTTTTTATTTTTATTATTATTAAGCTTCACATTACTCAGTATTTATTTAACCTTATTAAGGTTTCATTTTTTCTACCAATTTTTGCAATAATTTCATATAAGTAATTATTTAAATACATGAGGATTATTTTCAAATTTAAATAATATTTTATTTTGCTTTCAAATCTCAAAAAGAGCAACGTAGAGCAACGTTCATAGCGGGTTACGAAAAGAATTTTAAAAATCACCGGGATTACAGGAAAAAAAGTTTGGGAAGCACTGCTATAAAATAAAAATGTTGTCACTATTTATCCTTACGTGGTTCCAGTGCTACGTTTATTTAAGAAAACAAAGCAATGAAACTACAACGAAAGATAATTATTACTCTTTTGGTATAAGCAGTTTATTTTAATGATTTGATTAATTGATTGATTGTGTACTAATGTCGAATTTAGAAGCAACACGAGAGTTATTGGTGAAACACATCGTGATTTTGAGCCAAATAATAATTGACGATACTGAAGCAAGCTCCTTTATCTATAAACTTCCACACCAAGCAAACGGGAGGACCTGGAGTTTCAACAGATTCAACGTGCACCAGCCCCGCTACATGGCAGTTTAGTGATTTGATAAACAATTCTTGTGTCTAAAAAGCCCAAATACTATAAAGTTCAAATCATTAAAAAATAATTCACAGGAAAGAGAATTGATTTATCATGCAAATCATGTTATTTATTTTAGTCTAGACGAAGAATGAAACTTTGTTTCAAATAGCGGTGAATTGTGACCTACATAGATAAGTACTTGTATTCCAATTCCCTGTACACTTTCACCAGCAATACTAGAGGTATCGGATAATGTTCTTACGGATTTCTTCTTTATGCATTGATCTTGAAATGGAAATGAGCCTTAGGGAACTCGGTCGAAATGTGACAACGAGCAACGGGGAATTCTCGGTCGATAGTTGAGTTAAATAAATCTTCAGATTTTCGATTTTTGAGTGAAACGATTTTCCATATTTCTTGGGGAAAAAAGTATTCCACTTCACTTCGAAAATCGTATTGCTATATATTAACGTTTAGCCCACACATATATCTAACGAATGAAAGTGTTGATTTCGGACATGCTAATGAATGATGAAGTTTTGGGCTTTTTTTTTTAAAAAAAAAAATGGCAAATGTTTATAATAGACAAGCAACAGCTATTATAATTTTGAAGTTACTTGAAAAAATTACAACTCTGTATTGTTGGTGAAAAATGTTATCAGAGCTGTATTGGCCAATTCATTTGCTTAAATCAGGACAGAAAAGGAAGTACTGAGGCTAAGCTACATTCTATATTTGATTTGGAATTAAACTTTATTTATCGGCTTAAGAAATCTGATACAATCCTTTCAGAAATTAAATTTTGAGAGAGAAAATCTTAAATTTAAAACTAATTATGTTAAACTAAGATGTTAAGAATTAAGTTGCAAATTTTTTTTCTGAACCATTCCTTTAAAATATTAATAACCATATGATGTATAGCATCATAGATTGAGGAATTTAAGGATGATTTATATATTTTAGCAACGCCATCGTTATTTGAAAAATCTTCACGAAACTTGATTAAAGTATAAAGCCATATGGCAGTTACAATATTACTAATTAAATGACTTTATTATGATTTAAATGATAACATAGATCCTTGTTCAGTAAAAAAAATTAAATCTATTGCACACTGTCTGTAAACAAGCCTAAAATATACACTCATTTTCAGTAGTTTGGAAGTTTAGAAAGTGATCTATTTATTCACATGCACAATTTTAATTAAATAACTGAAATTAACTTATTAGGATTTTTACAAGCATTCTGTTATGTGGTTCGAGTTATACACAAACCGAATTAATCAAAATTTAGAATGGTAATTATAATTTTGACATTGCACTCATTCAACTCCAACTTTTAAAATAATTATTATTACGCTTTGCAGGCATTATTAAAAATTAGATGAAAATATATTTGGTTGTAGAAGGTGTGGAATTGTTAAGTAAGAGATCTATGTATATGACAGAAATTCATTAAAACTTAATTAACTTCAGACTTCTAGTTTGAGTTGGCATTTCTTTAATGAACTAAGAATGAAAACCATATTAAGGATAATAACATATTAAAGGTTACACACACACACACACACACACACATATATATATATGGGGGGATTCTTCAAATTTTTATGTGGCCGTGGTACGCGGTAGCCTAGTGGTTATAGTCGTGACGTAAATAAAAGCAGTCAATCAATTTTTAAAAATTTTCTATGAGAATGAAAGTCATTTCATGAAGGATTTTGCATACAAATAAATTGACACTCTTCAGCTTTATTCAACAGTAAGTTTTTAAATTACGTTGTGCTTAATTTACAAAAATATATTTTAATCAAAATTAAAGTTTTAGTTTTAAATACATAATATATGGGTAATACATAAACAGAAATACTTTCGAAATGTTAAATATAAGTGTTTTGATAAGTTCATTAAATAATGGATTACTGATTTAAAATGTTAATTTAAGTGTTTGTGCGTAAATGCAAAATGAAAATTGGCACCTCAGGTTCCAAAACTGAAATGATTCTGACTTAATTTTATAATATTCGATTGAAAAAACGCCCTTAAAATACATGAAAAAATAATAAAGAGATCTTATTATCAAAAAGTTTTAAAATGTTATTTTAATAACAACCTTCAAGGTTTCAGAGCTTAAAAATTTACTATGGTATCCTGTTTGGTATATTTAAAACATTTGGAAATTCGTTAACATAAATACCTGAAAATGTGGTTTATAAGATATTTTCATTATGACAAAAATTACAAATTATGATGATATGATTTTGTGCTTAATTATAGTGACTTTATTTTGTCGCTATGAGATATAATTTATTCACTTATACCTTACAATAACTTTAAAAATCTTGATCATTTTAGCCACAATAAGGATTTATCTACTTAAATCACGATTTAAAACACAGCAATACCTCGCCCTACGAACTTTTTGAGAAACAAAAATTTTCCGTTTTCCTTCTTAACTCATCTAAATCTCAAATTATTTCACATAAATTAAATATGAAGCTAATTTAAGGCACCGTAAGAAGGATTACTTAATGAAAGCATTAAGGTAGTAAAACATGTTAAAAAGGACCGTTATATTCACTCTATAACATAAAAAACGACACACCAAGGAGTTATTCGAAAGGGATGAAAATTGTTAGATGTGATATTCATGCATTAAAAGCGACACACTAGTAGTGTTACAGAAATTCAACACTTTATTCAAGAAATACAGCTACAAAAGCAAAATAACTATAACAATAATAATGCTTTGGCCCACCGCTGCCCTTTATGTAAAGTGCTATCCGGCTGCGCATTGACACATAAAGTTGACAGATGTCCTCAAACAGAATTGCTTGCAATACTCTTTCCAAATGGTGATGTAAATCCTCATGATTCAGGGATCGTGAGAGGTATCTGCTCTTCGGAACCCAAACTTGCTCTTTTTGGGAGCGTTCTGGCGATCCCGCAAGCTAGGGAGGAGTAGTAGAAGTATGAAAATTAGCAGTACAAAGGTGTTCTGTGTGCTGTCAGAAATTATCCTATTGAAATATAAGTCCATAGGTCAGTGAAAGGAAAGATACCACAACGTTGTGTAGAATCTCGTCGTCGCTCTCGGTCAACCATTACTATCTTGACGTTCTGTATGACTATGGTTCACATTTCTGCCAATGTCGTCAAGTAATAAAATTGCTCCCATCCAAATAATGAGCTATTTTGCGATTTGATCAACCTGCTTCCTTTGTACGTCCAATTGTACGATCTCTCAAATAGTGACATCTGATCATACTGTCTGTTCCGTTCTGCTACAAGCCACATCACCGAGCTGAGGAAAAGAAATGGTTACTGGAGTGAAGAGGAGAACGGAGCGAAAAACCAAAACATTACGAACTGAACTTTCGAACTAATCAGTCACGTCGCGCGATATAACTGTATTCGAATTTATGTATCAAATGTAATATCTGTAAATATTTTTAATTCAATATATCATTCTGCAATAATAATAATAATCTGGATGTCCTTCTTTCATGTAGTTACGGTCTAGAAATACTGGAATAATTCAAATTGCCTTTTAGAATTTTGAGGTGAAACAGCAGATTAATTTATCCCGCCTTTTGGATTCTACAGCGAGGTAAACGTTTTACCTTGTTTATTTTCTTATATAGAATAGATTATACTGTCCGTGCTTTAGTACAATCCATGGGTTGACGGAACTACATTCGTTAAGAAGTTATGCCTTTGTATTGGAATGTTCTCTGTTTTATATACCATCAAGATTTCCCGTAGCAATGAGCTACAGATCCAGTTAGCTAGTCATTGTTCACCAAAAGTTAATGTTTTGTATTATTCTATCTAAGATATGTCTGCGTATGTATTTTCGTCCTTGCGTTCAGATAACTCTTTCTTAACGTTCTTTAATGCTATAGAATGTATTATCTTCATTGTTATTTGCAAAATAAAACGGATTAGACTATCAATCACAGTTGAAATTTAACTACGCATTTGTTTTGAGATTATCTACTTATAAAGTTTACAATGTTTCTCCTTTGCTAGTAATATCATTGTAATGATATTAATGAAACGGCTCCTTGATCAACGTAGGTTGCGATGACCCATAATCCTGCAAGCAGAATTTAAAACCCTGTTCTTCTTGAAAACAGAATTGAGAACTCTGACCTGGATTTGGTGACAGGTTCATCTAATCTCCTTAGAATTTGGCTCAAGTAAGGGGTTAAAACAATTATTAAAATCGAGTGACACTAATTGCGTCCTATCAATAGTCATTTGGCAACAATTAGTGGAACTAAGGAATCCTTATATTAGTGGAACTAATTATAAGGACTTGGAGCTCTCTTATGCTTCATTTTCCTATGCTCTCATTTGCTGAAAAGACATCGAGTCCGATTTTGCTGGATGCATCAACCCACAACACAATGCTTAATTTCATCTACAGGTGGAAAGTTTAAATTGTTAAGTTGATCTGTAATTTAATAATTGTTCTCAAATAAAAATGTTATTTAAAATTCTCGATATGTGATACGCTCTCATTACTTCTTATTAAAACATCGTTTTTTTAAGTACTAAGACAATTCTATATAATTCTGTTTTAATTGTATTTTTTTGAATCTACAATAACGTAAAAAAATGGGTCAATCTCACAAATTCATTATTTTCATGGAAGCTGATTAATACTGATATAACTTTTAAACACACAAAGCAACTAAATAAAGATATTAATTGATTAATTAATCATCACAGTTAAATAACTTCAAAAATAGTTTTCTTAATAAGGGTGCCTCTTATCGTGCAGTTGATTTCGCATCTTGGAATGAGACTATATTTCAAGCTGAGAAAAATTCTGAGTTTAAAAGTTTCAGAGAAATCCAAAAATTTAAAAATGAGACAATATTAAATGAGTATGTCAAATACTTCGCGATATATAGTTTCGATTCAACATTTTCTACACACACACACACATTTACGTTTACATAAATTCATAGATAAATATTTTCCAATTCTAAAAAAATGTAAGAAAATAGGAAAAAAGTAATATTCTTATAAAATTATAAATTCAGTAGCATTAAGGAGTCAGATGTTAGCATTTAATGTTTAATTATCATTGTACTAGTATTTATCAAGCAGTTTTCAAAAACAGAAAGAAATATTAGGAGCGATCTGATCATATTGCAATAACACCCAGTACTATTTTAAAAAAGTAATGAAATTAATTTGAATAATAAATTAGATAAATAAAAATTAATTTGAATAATAAATTATGCTTTAAAAATAATTTAAAATATTTATTTAAGGATTATAACTAAATTAAAAAAAAATATTAAGTATTTATAGCCGATTGCAACCATTTGCTAAATGTAAAGTACCACATGATTCCCCAAGGGTTTTGTCGAATATCTCTGGGACTGATTATCGGATTCAAATCAAATTTGGAATGTCGGCTTCAAACTCCTTTATCTATTTAATTCCATAACAAAAAAAGCAGATTCTAGTATTCAAAAATTCAGTTTTAAAAGTTTATGAACTTTGCAAAATAAGTTGATTAATTTTTTCCTGAATACCCTAAATTAGATACTTTTAGGTTATTAATGTATCAGTTTTATGTAGCGACAGTAAAAATCCCTAAAATTGTTAAGGGTGTCCTTTTTTTGTCTGACAACTGCATATTATTATCCCAAATTATCATATTCTTTAATTATAATTTAAGAAAATTGAAATTTTAGTTCTGACTTTGGGCTATTCCCAATTCTCTCTTCCCAAACTTTGGGGACTTTTTGGTAATTTGTGAATTACATGAAATTACAATTTCTTCCCAATCAAAATGAAACCTTATAAAAAAAAATTAGATGAATGTAAAAAGTGTAGTGAAATGCGTTATAGAATATGATTTATGTGTGAAATAGAATTGAAAGGAAAGAGAAGGGAATTTGAGGATAACGGTAAGTTGATAGATGTAATACGATTGAAGTGAATCATAATAATTAATCTTTTATATTGGAAGTGAATCCACTATAATCAAGAAGATCTTGGTTTTGAATGAATGACTTAGTAAGCTAAGACTTTATTATTTCAATATAAACTAGGATTAATTGAGTTAAGAGGGTTTTGAGGGAGAGAAAGAGATATTCTAGGTATTGAACGTATTGACTATTTTATTATAATTTAAAAAGACTGTAGATTTATAAACAATGAAGGATATACGTCACGTAGTATGCATAGTGAAAGCTGCTTTTAGAATAATGTGCATTCTTAAAAATATCTAAATTTATTTTCTAGAAAATTGAGTCAAATTGTTTCAAGCATAAATAAGTGCCATTTATTAGATTGCTACCAGTTTGATTCGGTCTTCTGGTTTCTACAGATTACTGTGCGTGAAAATACATACTTTAAGAACAAGAAATAATATTTTCTTTCCGATTTTAAATCATGATCAAGCGACGAGGTTGACACCCAAACTGATATTCCTCTTTCCCGTCTTCCACAATATTCCAACATGAAGACTTTCAGTCCCGACAGATTTAATGCACCACATCGCTGTTACAAGACTTGACTTCCATGGAAGCAGAACTTGAGCACGTAGCCACGACTAAAAAATCGACGACATTAAGTGCGATGCCCTGAGCTCTTGATTTGAAGCCTCTCGAAGCTAAGTGGTTATGATCGCGAGCTCAAGGCTGTCGATGTCTCAGGAGTCATAAATTCGTGTCATGGTGCCACAAAATATCCGTGGCATCACGAGAAATTTTTTGAAACCTGTTAGATTAAAGTTACAATACAATAAATCGTTCTATTTTTCACTGTCATTTTCGGCGCTATGATGACAAAAACTTGAAATATGATGAACGCTCAATAAATTTTATTAATCACACCAATTGGAGCCTTTTTCATTAATTTAAGTAATTACGAGAATTATTGAAAGCCAATGAATAATTTAAATACAAGTTTAGTTAAGGGTCTTAACATTAAAAAAAATGAAACATTTGAATTGATAACATTTGAAAAAAAATATTTTGAAATTCCGTAAAATAAATAGTGAATTATTATGCAATCGTATAGTCTGAAAATATTTTTAATCTTTGCATAATAAGCCATTTATTAATAAATACCTGGAAGAATAACTAAGCTAAAGAAAGAGGCAATTGAATTAAAAAAAACATGAAATAATTTACATTTTTAAATGAAAAAACAAAATAATCTAACACCGGATTTTTGCACCAAATGATAATTTCTTAAACTTACTGCAAAATTCTAAGAACTGATTGCATGATTTGCATACATTGTCATTCATGAAACACGAGCAATATTTATGAAATAAATTTAAATCAATTCCATTTCACTAAAAGTAAAAATAAGACTAAATTAGGGATGTTATATTTCTCTTATATCCGGTAACAACTCGCTTTTCTAAGCTCTATTATGAATATTTTTATGATGAAACATTTGAAAGATGTCTCTACCACCATTTATTAAGCGAATTCTTTTTAGACAGCACATTAAAATGCGCATACATCAAGATTAAATTTCAATATTCGGTTTATTTAAAATAAATCCGGATGGCAATATTATTTTTAATCTTTTATCACAACACCACTCGATGTGTGTTTAAGAGAAAAAACACGAAAATAACAAACCGTCTAGCATATTTTTAGTAGCTTGTCCATCCCCAAAAGACTTCTTGCCGATAATTTTCTATAGAACTCTTATTAAATTAAACTTCTATCTGAGGTAAAACGCGATACAAATTACATCGAATAGGAAATTCTTTGTTGATGTACATACCACGCAACTTTTCGATGAGTAAATAAATTAAATTTCTTGGTTTCTCACCGAATTCGCTTTAGTTAAAACTGCATTAAATTAAGGTTTCGTATCCGCTTTCGTTCGATTCTGATAGTACGCTTAATTAGCCCTTTTGCAGTTAGTCGTACGTAGGAGACTCTTTTCTTTGAGAAAATGATAGTTTATGCTGGAGCAGAGTTTGAGTAAACGAGAGATGAGAGAGGGAATCATTAAGGTAGCGTTTGGAAATAAAAGGAATGTGATCAGTTCGTAATTGAATTAGCTTTATTGTTTTAAGATGATGGAAATGGAGAAGAATTTGTTTGAGATACGTCTTTCTGATAATTATAAAAGGGAAGAAGGGGTGGGGTACGTTTCTACTTTTGTTCTCGTAATAAGATGTTTGAGAGGAAAGACAACTGCGTTTATTAACTGGATATCCGTTGGATATACCAATAGTTAGGAGGATATTGAGTTTGTATTAGCGGGAACTCTGCGCTCTTCTCAAAATCAACAAGTGATGTTTATTTTAATTTTGATTTCTTAAGGCTCTAAGTTATTTAGAAAGAGAGAAGTTTTCCTTTAAGTGAATATCGAATTATTTTGTCTAATGTAGAGAGTTAACAGTCTTCATTTCTGTTGGCGTTGATGAATATTAAAACTAAAAGAACAACATATTATCTCAGAAAGATCTTTTGAAATACGGTGGCCGTGGTAGCATAGTGGTTTTGATCCAGGATTCGCAGTCTGCGGTTTTCGCGGAGTTGTGGGTTAGAGCCTTGACGCCACAAAAGACCAGCAGTGCAGTTGGAGCTAATGCCTGTTAAATTGGTCGAGGCTCAAAGTCCTCCCTTTGGCGTGGTGTGGAAGTTAGGAGAAGGAATTGCTAGATCAGGTGTCATCCACTTCACTTGATAGAAGTTGAAAAAATTCGAGGTTCTTAACCAATAGCTCTAGTGGCGATGTTAATAAAAACAATCAATCTTTTAAAATAGAGATGGATTAAAAATAAAAAGAATTCTTTTAATAATACTCATGATTTTTGTACATTTTGCCAATGAAACCACGATAAGTTATTTTAAATATAAATAATCGTTTGGTACCGTTTCATTTTTCATATGCTCCTTTTTTTAGTCACTATCTGACAACGGAGTTAAATTGCTCTATCGCACCAAAAGTAAAAATGCGCCACTAAAGGCAAAAACCCAGTTACCTGATGAAAAAAGATTTAGCTACTGCTTTTTGGTATTCGCAGGGTATTGTGTACATTAACTTTCTTCATGATGGATGTACAATCGATACAGTACACTTCTGTGAACTTTTGGAGATTAAAGCAGCATATTGGAAACAAAGGCCGTTTCAAAGCGATTCGCTAATTCGCCATCTCCAGAATAATGCCAAATTCAGCACAGATGGTGTAACACAAATAATTAATAAAATTTCTCTAAAAAACCCATGAACATCCTTCCTACAATCAAATCTTAGTACCTTAACACTATCAATTGTTTGGATCTCCAAAAAAACGTTTGGAATGAGAAAGATTTTCATCAAATGAAGGAGTAGAATAATTTGCGCGCAATGGCTCCATACATATCCGACTTTCATTTATCATACAAAAACATAAAAAATCTTCTAATACGTTGGGAAAAATATGAATATTTTATAAGAGAGGATGTATAGAAATAATAGTGTTGTAGTTTTGATAAGTAGTTTTTCAGAAAATATCTTTTTAAAAATCTCTTTTGTATTTAATCCTCCATTGTTGAGGGGTTAAACCATATAGAAAATTACAAAATTAATACAAGCATTCTTCTGTTAACTTTTGAACACTTCGGACGTCTATTTCTGCCCATATAACATTGTCGTTGCCTCTTGTTACACTACAAATTCAAATGAGGCTCAAAGTTATCATTTGATCATCGACTTAGATCAGATCTCTGTGGGAAAACTTTTACTAGCTGTCGGCTCTCTTTTAAAAAAGATTCAAAATAGATATAGCTGTTGTGTTAGGCTGTTTAATGCCACTTTTATTAGTTTCAGTAAAGTGATTAGGCCAAAAGTTAATTGATAACTCCCTATAATGAATTCTTTTTATTCATTTGTTTCATCACTTATTTAAATGGATTATTAAATAAACTAAATATACCGCAATATTAATTAATTGTTTAATTAAATCACAACCCCTGGATTTATGCACAAACTCAATTAAAATGACAATGCAAATTATAATACTAGTGACAATATCAACGATTTGGAGCATGTCCTTGTGACTCATAATAAATACACATCCCATTGTAATCACCTCTGGAATATTCTCAAGATAGGCAAAGAGATTTTGGAAAATGCAGTTGCTAATAAACCGGCGTTCAGGACATTCTTGCAGATGAAATTTTTTGATATTTATTGAAATAAAAGAATATTTTAAAGGAGATATTAGCCTTTGTTGCTCTATATCCCATAAAACTAATTAGTTAATTAATACCGCAATATATCTTATGTAAACAGACGAATCTTGGTATACTTATGTATAACACATTTAGAAAAGGAAAATATTTGTGACATTATTTGTACTTTTGCTATACGTGTGTGAGTTCATACAATAAAGAGTAATTTGTATAACAAGTATTAAGTTATTTTTTAAAATATGATTAACGTTTAGGAATTTTGTTTCTTGTGCAGAGCAGATTTTTTTATTAATTATTTTTATCTTTGCATTTATATTTCAATTTACCAGCATTTATTTTTCAATACTACTGTTTGCAAATATATTTCAATTAAAGGCACTCAATCACAATTTACAGCCTGTTGACTATTATTTTATTATTTTGTGAAGCCTCTTCTTCACTATACTTAATATTTGATCCATATTATTTCACTTAAAGTCCCATCACTAAGAAAACAGTCAAAATATTCTTTAATTTTATTCATGTATAAGAAAACGGAAATCAATTTGGGTGTTATACGAGTCAGTTATAAAACTGGATCGTAAGCGCAGTAGTTAAACAATGAAGGCAATGCAAGTAGTAAATTGCTAGAATTTTCTATTAGTATTTGATAACAAAAGAGCTAGTATTTTGTACAGTTGACTACTAAAATTTCCCCTCAGGGAACTGGGTTTAGAGCTGGCGAAATTGATACGCCAGCATTCGATTGAGACTCAAAATTACATATTCCGCTTATTGATTGGTTTATTAACTTCGCACCAAAAGCAACACGAAAGCGTTTTGTAGAGGTTCTCATAATTATGAACTACAATCAAGTGACGAATATGACACCTGAATTAGAATCACACTATCGGCATTCACGCCCCGTCACTATGAGTATTTTGAGCCTCGACTGATTTAATAACATGCATCAGCTCCTCTACAAGGTAGTCTCTGTATAAGATCCGTTCTAAATAGCTTCATGTAGCATCTGTATTGTTTCAAATCAACCATCTAAAGTAACCAACAAACTAAAATATTGGAATGAAACCACTATAATTTTAAAAAAGTTATAATGAAGATTCAATAAATCTTTGGATTTTATCTATAAAATTGTATTGAAATTTTACTAAGAAAAAAATATATTTCAATTACATATAAATGAAAAAAAATATCCAAAGAGCAAATCTTCCATTTATTTTAAATATCATTAATTAAAATGCATATAAAAGAAGATTGTTTTGATGTCCTTGTCTTAAAAACAAAGCTAATTTAATTTAGGTGTAAAATATTATGAAACTAACAGAAAAGCTAATGCATTGTCTTACAGCAAATATAATTTGTTTTGATATAATTAATTTTCAAATTAAATTACATATGAATTCATATAAAGGCTTATTCTTGAGATTATTTTGTTATAAATTAGTCAAATAATTCGAAAAGAATCAAGAATCAAGATTTTACAGAAAAGAGTTCACTGTATTTCAATCAGGAATCGTTGGTGTATTATTTTATAACAAATCATATACACTCGAATGAGTTTAATATATACGTTCAAATTAATATTATTTAGAATTTTGAAAAAAGTGAACTAAAATTTATGTTTGCAGATATTAGAACAACTTTCTGATCAAAAACAATTTTCCAATAATTGGGAGTTTAATTAAGTGGAAATTTGAAGCAAAAGTAATTAATAAAGCAAGATGGGTACTGATATTAAATGTTTACACTCAAAAATGTGATTAGATTTTGCATACAAACTATATATGAGAGTGGTTGAAAGAGTCTTTTTTGACAACAATTAGCAGTATTAACTCATGTTTTTGTTACAATCGTGTATTTTAATCTGTTAAAGGGTATCAAAGCAAATTTAACAATTGTTTGTAGGTTAGTTTTAAATTTCAGCCAATTGCTAAAAATTTTAAAAAAATAAAATGTGCCATGTCGAACCGTTACAATCGATGATCATCATTATTCTCCAAAAACAAACCAACATTTAAAACTAATGATTTGCTTCCAGTGAATATTTTCTAAAGAAAGAGAAGACGATTTCATTGATCGGAAACATAACGCTTATGATTTTTTTAAGATTAAAAGAACTTCATATCCATGGACACCTATGAAAAAGGGAAAGCGATCAATGGACAATACTACATTCCCATTTTTAATGACTCACTTCTGAGTCCTAGCTCGAGTACTTTTTGAGCCGTCCTCGTAGAGAACGGTACCTATAATGTAAAATTTACATTGTTGTTTGCTTTTATTGGTGAAAGAAACATATGTGTTCGAGGTGCGCGAAATACTTTGCAATGTATGTATATTCAGACTAAGCACAATAAATGCAAAAAAGGAAGAAAATAAGGGAAGGAATGACAAAACGAGAAACATGAAGCACAAAGAAATTTCATTTGGGAATCTCGAAAGCTTGTAGGAACGTTCACGGAAAACCTTATGAAGGTAAAAAATAGCAACCGGGCACCTTGGAGTCGTAAATGCAGTATTTACGTAAAGTTAAGTATTAGAGAGAAGGACAGCACTGACTTACAATAATCAACACTAAAAAAGTCGTTATAATCATCGATCATAAAGTATAAATATATCTCAAAAATAAGTAATAGTAAATCAGATTTGTGAAAATAACCCTGCATTTCGTCCGAAAAATTAACTCTATGAAGTTAGTCCTTCACTTTGCTAACTTATTCGTTTTTTTTATAATTCATACGGTTTTGTAGAAGCTCAAAGTCCTGATCTTGGTGTGGTGTGGAGTTAGGGGATTGAAGAGTAATTCTGGCATCATCCTCTTCACTAGACCGTAATTAAAAATTGTCATCAATAACCCCTCGTATTGATTCTAAGTGAAAAATTAATTAATAATCAATCGATCAAAGCGAACTTATCATTTAACAATCAAGATTTCCCTATATGTGAAGTGAATCTATGAGTGTGAATGATTTTGTGAATATGAAAACGAATGAAAATCTGCTCCTGAAACAAATGGAATTTTTTTTAAAAAAATTCAATTCATTCGGGAATTAGGTTCTGCACCTGTGGTCCAATTTTTATAGAAAAAAGTGTTTGGAATACGCTAGTTGTGTCGAACAATAAAACAATCTATGCATAAAATTAAAATATTTTCATGTCTGTCTAAAAATAGGAAAATTATTTTTCTCTCTTTTTGCTTTAGGAGAAAAATAGCTTAGCAGCTATTGTATTTCCTATATAACATAATTAAAAAATATTACAATTCATTCATAATGAAAGGGTCTTCATTGACAACTGAAATTTTTCTAACAAAACTATTATAGAATGACACTATTTATTTTGAATAAAATATAAAGTTTCCATCTTATTACAAGATAAAAATAATAAGCTGCAATTTGTAAAGATATTGCAAAATGATTTTTATACTATAGTACATAACACTTTTTATCTCATTAAAGTAATATTGTGCTCATAAAGTATCTGACGGTAATTTTTCAAACATAAATAAATGAAGATAGGGAGATTTGGCGTAGTGCATGTATGTATAAAATGAATGAAAACTTCAATAAGCTTACTACAATAAATTTTGAGTAAATTTTGGTGATTTAAGGTGCCTAAGATGCTTTTGGCAAGGAAAAATTACTTATTTTATGCCGATTTTAAATATTATTTTTTTAAGATCTTAAGCAATAGAAGTTATATTTTAACATTAGCATAAAAGATGAGGCTATTAAATAACGAAACAGACACTGTAAAACATTTTACTTTGATATCATATATATTCACGTGAAAGCAATTAAAATTCATTGCCATACTCTTCTTTCAATAAATTATTAGTTTCAGTAGCGGTTTTCCCAAGTTACACGAAAAATTTCACAGTCATTTGTTGCTCACTTATAATTTTTCCGGTGAAAGAAAGAAACAAATTAAAACTCAATGAGAACGAAGGCTATGGGTATAAAAACGAGAGGCACTGTATTCGAAAGAGAATGCTTCACACTTAACAGCGGTAGGTCATTGGCTTTTGGTGCATGTTTACTTCTTCTGTAGCAGCACCATTCTTGTTATTTACACACCTCGTATATTTTTTTTTATTTATGTACTTGTTTATACAAAGAAAATCTCATTTATAAGCATAAATAGTTGTGAATAAGCAATTAATAATCAATAGTTGTACTTACATTTACTTGCACTCTTCCACACACATAATTATAAAAAATTGCAGAGAGAAGGCTTATAAACATAGCATTCTATACATCGTATACTGCACAAAATAATAATTTCATAAATTGAGTTTAGTGCTATGCAATTTTCAAAACATATTATGATTAAAATTCCCTTTATTTTTACTCAAATATTTTACATTATTTAATAGTTGTGAGTGTTCATTCAAAAACATTGTGTTTATTGTATAGGAAATAACTTTATTCTAGAATATGGAAAATATCAATATTATGTATATAATAGTTGTAGATTTGGAGGAAAGTGTATCAGAATCCTGAAAAAAAAATTAAGTAACGTGGCTCAAAATTATAAAGCTTGGTTCTAGTCGTGCATTGGGCTGTGGAGCCCAATACACGAAAACCCTTGAAGTAAACTGAACATCAACGCCTCTGAAGTAAGCTGAAGAAACTCATTAAATTGAGGTAATGGCAGCTGAATACTCATGGTTGCGATCTGGTGTTCGACAATGCTTCTGTTGAGCTGATGTCCGAGTCATGTTACATTAAAAATTAGTCGTGTAACTGGACTAATGATTCAAAATTACGAGGTCCGTCTCTGTTAGCTCTTGAGTTGCTTTTAACGTGACGTCAATAAACAATCACTCAGATAAATTCCTTATCACTCTCACTTGATACATAATCGTTGGATGTCGACCTGAGGCTGTGGACGTGGTAACCTAGTGGTCATGGACGTGGACTCTCAGCTGGCGGTTTTTGACGAGGCATGGTCATCCAAAAAAATGTTTTTGCTCAATCTGTTGTTGCTCAAATCATCACAAAGCCATGGAAGTATGGAAAAGGGGTGCTAGCTCAGGTGTTTACTTCGTCATTTGATGTAGGTTCAAAATTACTCTGTCCGTCGTCAATAACTCTCGGTTACTTCTCAGTGTGACGTTAATAAACAATCACAGTCACAATCGGGGCGAGGCTTACGTTTACAATTTATGAAAATTTGAATTTCGAGGAATTGAATAATTTTTAATACTTGTAATACTATCCAGGTATAAGAGTCTCCTCCGCCTATACTTGGGTTCAGAATTTTGTATAAAAGGTCTCTTATACTCTTTAAAATACAACATTTTATTGAATTATGCGAGCTCTTGAGTTGCTAATCTTATTGTGAGTTTCAGAAATTATTCACAAATACTTACAATAAATTAAAATGAAGACTTATCCTATGAACTTTCTTGCAATCGAATTTTGTGCACTATTTCAACAAAATTAATATTATTTTAATATATAATGATTATAAAATATTCATTGGGTTTTTAAATGACATATAACCAAAACTTTTTATCACATTTGCATTGTTCAGAGCTAACAGAAAAACGAGAAATAGCAGATGTTGCACTTTTATTTCCCTATTTTTACTCTTACGTTTTATTTACCAGATAACTCATTTCCGCGTTCAAAGTAACTTTCAAAGAAATGACATACTTCCTGCATCACATATATCAAAATAACGACAGACCATCGGATAGCGTTTTGTGGTTTAAAATAGGCGAAATCTCCATCACTTGTTTCAGTGTAGGTAACATTCAGAAAAATATATGAATCTCATACCCCAAACCATAACACTGGTTTCTATTGAACTGGTTTCGACAGTTGAAGAATATTATTTGTGTAAAAGAACGAGTTATAATAGACCAAGTGTTTCACACAATGTAGTGGATAGAATTTGGAACTGTTTAGCTCCTAGCTCTCAGAAATCGACATAACTTTCTTGTTCTGAGCTGGGCCTTCCACAGCCAACTATTTGGAGAATTTTTATGTTGATAATTTCGCCCGAAGCTCCATCACATTTAGAATGAAACTTGTGGCCGCGGTAGCTTATGGTTATTGTTGTGGACTCGCTGTCGATCGTTGAGTGGTATGTTCGAGCCCTGATGCCATAAAAGACTCTCCGTGCATTCGGGCTGATGCACGTTAAATCTGGTCGAAGTCCTATGTCCTCCCGATGCCAAGGTGCGAAGTTTGGAGAGGGAGCTGACCGCTCAGGTAACGTCCTCGTCACTTAACCAACACTCACAATTACAAGGTCTGTCACCAATAACCCTAGAATTACTTTTTAATGTGACGTTAATATAGAATAACAATCACTCATTACGAACACCGTAAACAACATGTCCCGACGTCTTAGGGTATAATTCGACAACCGTATATAAGTTTGCCGTTGAACAAGAGGAGGATATTTTGGAATATTTATAACTTTTTGAAAGCAAAATTAAAAAGTTTTTTTTTAAAGTATTGTTCATTTTAATATTTGTAAAGATTTTTTTGAAATACATTTATTTAAAACCCTATCATTAATTCATAATCACCATGTATTTCTAATCTATACTTAAAAAATTATTTTTCGAAACAAATACAGATATTTTACATGCTTTAAAATTTCCCATTATTCTGGAAATATTTCAAAACTACTTCAGGCATTTCAAAGGTTAATATAATTATTATCGAAGTAGTCTAATATTGTGCATTTTGAAACAAAACAGGAAATTTCTGATGTTTTACTAACGCATTTTCTGTAAATACAGATAAAAACAAAAATAAACTACTCTTTTTTAAAGCTAAAACGAATTGCGTGTGTCAAACACATTTTTTATAATAAAATAAACTCTCTTAAATTCTGAAAATAATAATTCATTATTCCAAGATAAAAGAATAAACTAGGAATAAAAAATAGAATAAATCTCATTTGTTAACTAGAATAAAATTGCAGAGCTCCAAAATTTTTCTAACTATCCTCAATAAACAATGCGTTTTTTTTTTAAAGAAACAAAAGTGAATTTAAAAATAATGAAAGTAAATAGACGAAATTCATTAAAAAAAATTTATATCTAATAAAAATACCGAAATAAATCACGCAACTAAACATTTAACTCTTTTTATGAGAGAAGTTATGCGAATCCATGAAAAAATAATGCAATAAATTGCTCACCGTGTTTGAAAAAAAAGTTTTTTTTTTCCAACTTTCATTTACATATTTGGAACACGTTTAATTAAATTTGTTAATGTTTCAACAACATTAACGTCTTTCCACAATGAAGGAAAAAAAAATTGATGATAAACGAATGTTGTTATCTTGTTTTTTAAGATTTAAAATGAGACTTGTGAAAATATTTTGGTTCTTAGTATATTTAGTTCTTGATAGCATGATTTGCCTTTTGAAACTCAGTATTATCTATTCGGTTGTTAGTTTCCTCTTCTCAAACAAATATGTATTTTTGTCGGAAGGAAACATAATTTTTTTTTCACATATTGATTCGGTTTTTTGTTTTGACTTCAACATTCCGTGGAATATGATTACAGTATTTTTAGACGGAATTTAAAAGACAAATTAGTTTCAATGATTTGCAATAGATGGCGACGTAGAGGGATTGCTCTTGCATAAAGCTGATTCAACAAATGTGAAGTCACTTTCGAATAACATAATGAGTAGCTGTAAGCTGACATAAATTCAAAGAAAGAAAGAAAGAAAGAAAGTCAAATCAGCAAAAATACAACAAAAATAAAGAAAAATTCATGTTTCATAGTTTATCCTTGAAAACATTTTTCTTGAATGACTGCATTTATCACCACAGATTTTGTTCGGTGTAACTGAAATATGCTTAGAGTAAGTCTGAAATTAGTAAGGTGAAATATTTATAAAAGAACCAAATATGCTCACAAGAATGCAATTGAAAAAAAGTGGAAAGTCAAATGTTACAATATTACTTTGAAAAATAATAATATCTTTTCAGTAAGAATAAGTTCAGCTCAATCATGGCTTATTTCCCATTTAATTATCATTGATACTAAGTAAAATACATTAGTGAAAAAATGAGAAAGAGTTGTAAATTTAGTTTCTGGACAATAATTCATCAAATTTCATTCAATCGATCAAAATTTCGTTTTTGTACTGAAATTATTCAAGGCAGTAGAAATCATGAAATAGAATTTTGGTAAAATTCAGAGATATTACAGTCAGTTTGGAGAAACATATTTCCAATAAATTTTATTTAGTTGCATTTATTAAAAAAATCACTATAAATAAATAAATAATTGAAATAAAGCTCTATTAAGAAATAATTGAATATATTGAAACATCAAAGGTACAATATATATATATATATATATATATATATATATATATATATATATATA
>BMAW01035594.1:0-36301 GCA_019974015.1 Nephila pilipes | reverse complement strand
CATTCGACGAAAATTTCTTCCCAGCCAGCATTCTTTTGAGATCTGAGAACAGGAAATAGTCACTGGGGGCCAGATCTGGAGAATACGGAGGATGAGGAAGCAATTCGAAGCCCATTTCATGGATTTTTGCCAACGTTTTGAATGACGTGAAACTGTGCATTGTCTTGGTGAAGCAGCACTTTCTTTTTCTTCAAATGCGGCCGTTTTTCGGCGATTTCGTCCTTCAAATGGTCCAATAATGCTATGTAATAGTCGCTGTTGATGGTCCTTCCTTTTTCAAGGTAGTCAATGAAAATTATTCCATGCGCATCCCAAAATACAGACGCCATAACCTTGCCAGTCGACTGTTGCGTTTTCCCATGCTTTGGAGCGGGTTCATCGTGTGCAGTCCACTCGGATGACTGTCGATTGGACTTCGAAGTGAAAGGATGAAGCCATGTTTCATCCATTGTCACATATCGACGCAAAAACTTTAGGTTTATTACGCTTGATCATCTTCATACACTGCTCCGAATCATCAACTCGTCGTTGTTTTGGGTCAAAAGTGAGCTCGCGCGGCACCCACTTTGCACAGAGCTTTCTCATACCCAAATATTCGTGAATGATATGATGTACACGTTCAGTTGATATCTTTAAAGTGTCTGCTATTTCATTCAATTTCAATTTACGGTCATTCAAAATCATTTTGTGGATTTTTTTTAATGTTTTTGTCGGTAACAACCTCTTTTGGGCGTCCACCGTCTTCGGTGCTCATTTCACCATGTCTAAACTTAGCATACCAATCCTTGATGGTTGATTTTCCTAGGGCAGTGTCCGGAAACTCGGCATCAAGCCAAGTTTTTGCTTCAACTGTATTTTTTCCCTTCAAAAAGCAATATTTTATCAACACGCGAAATTCCTTTTTATCCATTTTTTTCACAAAACAAAAGTTGCTTCACTCAAAATGCTTTAATTCACAAACTAGTGATCCGACTGCTGTCAAATTTATACACGCATCTTTTGAGGGTTAGGGCTAAGTAAAAAACATATGGATTTAATTCTAATAGTGCCATTTATGTGTCAGGACGGGGACTTTTCAATTGAACTGTTATATATGTATAATATATGTATATGTATGTATAATATATATATATATATATGTACAATATACATATACATAAAGATGCATAACATATATATGTATGCATAATTACATATGTTAGTGAAGATACGTATATGGCTGGAACATATTGATGTGTATGTGCAATATATATATGTGTGTGCATTAACATACATACATATATATGTATACATATACATACCTTGCATAATACATACATTTGGTAAGCGTAATATATATTGTTATTATGCTATGAGCATATGGATACATACATACATATTGCATACAGGTTATTAATAGACAGGAAAGTGGTATATACAGATATTTCCATATATATATAAATATATATATACCCATAACACACGTTAGCAAAAAAATTAAATTTTTTTTAAATAATTCGTATTAAACGATTCAAAATAAATAATTATATCTCATAATAATTTTCAAATCGATATATGGAATAACAGCTAAGAAATTATCATAAAATATTTGAAGAATTCAAAATTTTTTGTAGTAGTTTATTAAATGAAAGACCAAATGCCGTTTGTCTTCTAAGTATTAATAATCACTTTATGAAGCTGGATTGGACGTAAAGAGTAAAACTTCCACAAGAAAACTTCTAGAATTACTTGTAGGCTAAAAGCTTAAGGTATAATGTATTTTTGTGAAAATATTATTGTTCATAAAAAAGAACTAATTATAAATTACCAAAGAAAATCCCCATTCATACTTAGAAATAAAATGAATAAAAATTATTATTATTTCTTTTTTGAAATTTTTTTTTGATGAAATAAAAACTAGAAGTGATTTTCATTTAAAATTACTTCTTACTTATTTTTGTCATCGAAAGTTTTGATCTTCAGCTTTTATGCAAAATGTTTGAAAAACTTTTGCTTCGTGAGCGATAAAATTTCAAAATAAAACTCTGATGTTACTCCTTTTTCTATTAAGTCACTTTTTGATATTATACTCTTGCGTTTATTCAGTTTTTAACAGTGAGACCACATTTATTCTCTAAAATTTATACATATAGATTAGAACATCTCTTTTTTATATTTTCTAATTTCTTGATAAGCTTTTCCGTTATTAAGTTGAGATTAGTGAATAGTTTTGGATAAGATGGATAATCTATAAGAGATTTTAGTAATTCTGTACTTATCATTTTGATGTTGATAATAATACAGTCTGGGTATATTTTTACATTAGAAATAATTGTTATTTGCATCATATATCTCTTTTATAATTAATACTTTCTGTTCAACACAAGTAGCAGACTAATTTTGTTATTTACCTAAAATACGAGGAATAAGGAGGAGAAATAAATGAATAATCATAAATGTTTAGTTTATTTAATTTACTCAGAGTCTATTGTCAGAACATTGCCCTCTATTTTAGAAATAGAATTAAGAAAATAAAAATCTTTTTTTTTTCAGAATATCCATGGAAATTTTAGAAAATTATACTATTTTAAGAAATGTAATATACGTATGATTTATAGAGTATTTCTACCTAATAAGTGAATATCCATTATTTAATGAGTGAGTATATGTTATCTAAAATAAGGGAAGGTACGTAAGATAATAGTTAAGTATTAGTTATTTAATAAATAAAAGCTATGTAAACAAGTGAATATTTGTTAACTAATATCTAATTTCATACGCTTAGGCTATTATTTTGGTTGAGTAGGATTTTACTAAAAAGTAATTCGTATGTGAAAAATAATTCTTTTGTAAGTATACTCGTATAGTTTATTCTAAATAAAATTGAATTTTAACTTCCCCCTAAAGAGATTAGTGTGGTAAATTTGATGAAATTCCGAAATAGAAAGGGATTTAAGAGTGATTCTTCCGATAGAAATACGTGTGTGAGTAATCACACCTCCTTATATGAGAGACGAGGAAAATATAAATCGAAATCCAATTTAGAGTCAATCGGATGATACTGAAAGGATTTCTAATATGTGCCTCTCGGATTACGATTCTATAAAATGTTAGTTAAGAAACATCTGGTGATAGCTAAAGTAATTTTTATTTAAGAGATAGTTTTAGTTAAATCTTCGCACAAAGAGAGTATAGTTAGTCTTTATTCAAACAGCAAGGAAACAATTTTCAGTAAGCTTAAACTTTTGGTTAGAGAAAAGCTGATTTAGTATTCGGTTAAAGTAAAGTCTAAAGTTATTTTTATTTTTTCGCAAAAAGTTGAGATTTTTTCTAAAAAATGAGACTGAGTGGAATTGAAATTTAAAATTCAATATATATATATATATATATATATATATATATATATATATAAATTTAATCTGAATGGCCAAATATTTTCCTTGGATTTTTTACATTTAGCTACTTGATTAACTAGAGAAGAATTAAAATTTTAAAGTTATACAATAATATTTTAACATAATTTTAAATAATTGTATGATTTACCAAAAACATTTAAAGTACTATAAAGCTAATTTACTACATAGACATTTTTATAAGCTATTTATAATCCATTTTTTAAATCATGTTTTTCTTTTAAAGTGAAACAAAATGATAAACGAAAACAGATTTTATTTTTGACTTGCTTATCATTTATATTTTCGCAATTTTGAACCTCATTCAAGTGATAAGGACAACACCAGCACTCCCTCTTCGTAGTTTCCACACCAAGCCAACGGGATGACTTTGAGCCGCGACAGATTTAAAGTGCATCATCGTCGGTTACACGTTGGGTCTTTAGTGGCATCAATGATCGAACCCACGATTCGACGAAAACTGTTGCCCTCGAGTCCACGACCATGACCACTAGGCTACCGTGGCCACTGTTGAGGTATAGAACTGCTATTAGTGCGTGTATATCAAAGTTATATAACATAAAACATAACTATGAACAACGTAATCACTGTGAACGAATAACACGGGACAGTAATCCTGGTATGAAGGTGAACTAATAAAAGAAAAAAAAATATCAAAGTAAAATAATAGTGCAGTCCCAGGAATATTTATTTATTTGAAATTGGCCTGTGGTTGAAAATAAGTTTGACACCCTGAATTTATAGAGTAGGATAACGAACTCAAGTTCAAATTTCATCACTTGAATGTGGTTCAAAATCTTAGGGCTTAGTTGGCTGTGGTATTTATACCAATAAGTAGAGCAGAAATATGCAGACGGAAATGTTCTTAGTAAATAAAAGCTATGGCATCATATTACTCAGCCTTATCTAGTTAGAGTCCTTGTTTTCAATGAGGATTTACGGAAAAGATTTTAGAAAACAGAATTGAAAGTATATAGATTGTTTCTAAGAAAACAAGACATTTACAAATACTTTTTCTCTAAGAGAAATATGAAATTTGATATTTTGTACTTAAATTGATTTTGAATTAATTTAGTACTGGAGCTACACTACGTATATTAGGAATGAATTTTGTCTGAGAGTGAAAAGTACGATACTTGATCTGGTTCCTCATTTTCCTAATTTGCATCACATATCAAGTGAGGGCCACTTCTACTTAATATGCAACAAACTCTTCATTTCACAAACTCGTGACCTTACTCCCCAGATTACGATTGTCGTAGAATTATTTTGCGTGATGAATTGGATTGAAGTTATATTGAAAAGCTGATTCCAAATGCGTATTGTTTAAAAGAAGTTCAGAGGTGAGTTTATGAGAATGTATTTTGCCCGTGTCTCGTCTGCAAGAGTATTCGAGTTTGCCTTTGTATTTGGTGTATTGTTAAAACAATTGGTTATTGATGAGGGATCTTGTTGGTTATCGGTAAGTCAATGTAGTTTCCTTGAAAACTTATGAATTATAATAATTTTTTTTCTTTTTTAGATCCCTATCAATTGTGCCTTTTTCATATGTCGTGAAACATTCGCAATATTGAGTTAGGATTTGGTAGAGCTTTATCGAATCGGTTACTTGGATCTTGTTTAAATACACTTCTGCAATTTTGCTTCATCCGCAAAAATAATCTTAGATCCAAAAATATTTTTCAAAATGCAAACATTTATTATTTTGTACACAGACCTTTCACCATAGTCTCCTCAATTTCACCTCAGTCAAGGCAAGTTTTAGCCCTTAAATCTTCATCTTTCAAAATTGGAAAAGAATAAGTGATAGGTAAAATAAAATCATATCCTATTGTCACTAATGGCATTGTAAAAATATAATTATTTAATTACTTTAATTATTGTAAAACTATCTCAGAATTATTTTATTTAACTAAGCTAATCTCAAGAGGATAAATTCATAAATTCCTTTCATTTTGATCCTATAATCAATGAGCTAATAGCCAATCATTCTGCTCCAACAGAAGACAAATCATTTTAGCCAGTCGAGATTAATTTCTGCTTTGATCTTTAGTTTGCCTAAGATTCTAAGATTATTTAATTTTCTTTTAAATAACATTAGAATTTATTGCTCTTTTAATAGTTATGATGAGGAAATAAAATGTTTTTAAATTACATTAGATTAGATGTCCCATGAACTTTTTTTTTTGTTTTTTTTTGTTTTTTTTTTTTTGTTTTTGTTTTTGTTTTTTTTTATCTAAGAGCCTTTGCTCTCAATGAAACCATACTGACGATTCAAAAAAAGTTCAATAAAATAAAATGTTATAAAAATGCGTTAATTCCTCATAAGCGTCGATTTTCTGAAAAAAGTAATTAATGCGCTTTAAGAAAAAAAAATGCGTTTTGGAATTTAAAGATTTGTTATTTCAATGAATTACAACACATTCTGGTTATGGTACCGTTGTATTAGTTACTTTAAAATTCGATATACAATCAGAAGAACTTAAAAAAGAATTTTCAAATAAGTATGAATTTTCAATATTCTGATGATGAATACGAATTTTAAATCAAGTACATTATGCTAAGCCCTGATTGATTGTATGTGATAAATTACGACTCATGCAAATGCTGTGGCAAAGACTATGCTGAATTTTTCAAGTTTTGTAAAAAAATGCATCAGCACAAGAAATTAAATACATCCTTCATAATATCCGTTATATAGTATTCTTCTTCGAAGCACTTAACAATAATGTTATCTAAGAAATATTTCAATTCCAAAAAAAATAATGGATGTGATAACAATAAATTGCGAAATGGGCTTTTATAGAAAATCATATTTCACTGAAAAAAGTAAATCCCTTTTTATTTGAGAGATGAATGAATAACGATTTGAATGTATTTCCGCTCGGTAGATGATTTGTGACATCATGTTTTTGAAGTATAATTCGTAATTTTGCAGGATAAGTTTCAAGCATATAGTGCTGTTGTAGGTAAAACAAAATGTATTCGAAAAAGTGTTTTTCATAGTCAGAAACTCAGTTTTCAAATTGTAAGCAATTAAGTTCGAGGTGTATTGACATTTTTTAACTATATCAGAATAATTATTTCTATGATTATTTAATTATTTTAATTAATTACTTTTTTTAAAACATTGTGGCTCGTCAAGAAGTTTTAGATATTTAACAAGAATACCGTGAAATGTATCAAAAGAAACAAATGTTAGTTCAGACTTATATTTTCTGTCTCTCTCTCTTTCCCTCTTTCAGATGCAGAAATAAACCATCAATCGAATTTCACCCAAACTATGTTGCTTAGAAATAATTAAAATTTAGCCACTGTCATCGAACATATTCATTATTGAACGCTTTTTTATTAATTTAAAATGAATGATATTAATAAATCAAATGAAAAAGAGGAATAGATTTAGCTTTCTTCATCAATTTGTATTATACAATGATAAATTAATTTATACACCTTATAAGGCATTATTTATAAAGTTTCCTTAAATGTAGTTACAATAGATTGAAGTTATATTAAATAACATACATGGTTTCATTAAATATCTTTGCATCTCATAAAAATATGAGAATATTTTCCTCTGCAAAATTTCGTAAAATCGGCTTTTGAATGCGAAATATTTAGTCAAATCAATTAGAAGAATTTCACTATGACTATTTTTCGAAAAACCATTAATGATTATTTCTAATATGAGAGAGAGAGAGAGAGAGAGAGAGAGAGAGAGAGTTCTACTTATCCGGATTAATAAAGACCATGCTGATCCGGGTTGTCGAATACCTGGATAATTGAACAACTTACGAAGAAAAGGTTCTTTCTTAGAGATGAAAAAATATTTTTTATAACTTATTAATTTAATGATTGCAAAAATAATGTTGTTGATATTTTGTCTATTTACATACTGAATTAAAATATCAATTTTTTTATAAGTCAGTCAAAACCAGTAATTTTGTAGTCTTTAGTCGTTTCCTTACAACCAGTTTTGATACCGCTTGACGGTAAGTAAATGCAGATTGTCACTCTCTTCATACCCATCATCCATTTTAGTAATATGCCAAAGCACGCGTCTCTAGCCGATGTTTAAGCGCCTGGTTCAGTAGCAATATTGTTGTCATCTTCAGAATCATTAGAGAGTTCTTCTCTGTACTTTAAATGAGTTCACCGTCAGTTAGACATTAAAAATCAAGGTCGAAGAATTATACTCCAGTCATTCACCTGTGCCTTAAATAACATCCCGAAATGTTCAATATTTAAGAAATACTAGGAATTCGGTTATTGGTTTTCTCTGAAAGAGATCCAGATAACTGGATTTCGTATAATTGAAGCTCTACTTCATTTCAAGTTGAAAGTTTTTCATAAAATGCTTTACCTGTTATATGATCACTATAATTGTTATTTAAACCATTTCATTTCAAAGCATGGATATCAGAAATTATATTATTTATGCACACGTATACATGAATACATAATTTGAAATTCATATCTAATGAAATATTAATATTCAAAAAATAATAAGTTATTTCAATAATTAAAAATTAACTGTAAGTAAAAAATTCACAATTGAACCCCACACAACAAGAAAAAGCCATATACCGAGCCATAAAAATGGGCATATAAAAATTGTAGGCAGAGAAATGAATAAAAATGAAATATTCAAATGGAAGTGCAAAAAGTTTCTAAATACACACACCACACACACACACACACACACACATATATATATGTATGTAAAGAAATGTCTCAAGTCTGATACAGCAATTTTTATTACTTTCTTTTTTCTTGAGAAACGCTTTGTATGTTTTGTTAAAGTTTTGCCAATATGTACTTTGTTGTAATTTTTTAATTGCTGGTTTATTTTTTATTATATATGCATGATTATTATTCTTGTATATTTTTTAATATTATATGTATAGCAATTCAAAGGCCTTTTTTTCATTTTAAGATTTTTAGCATTTTTAATATTTTGTTTAATGTATTAATTTAATTTATTGTTTTGCATTTTTGAATTTAGATATGATTTTACATTATGTTTTTTAATTTTGCAATTTTAGCATTTTTTACTAGTTTTAATATAACTTTTAAATTAGTTTCTGGATATATTTTGCAGTATATTATTATTTACATCCATTGAATGTTTATATATATATATATATATATATATATATATATATATATATATATAATTTCGAATTAAGCATCAGGATAAGTATTTATAAATAATGGAACTGTACTTTTCTGAATAGTGATGTCCTTTTTACTATTTTTGTTTCGTTTGGGAAATGTTTCACTCGGATAATATTTCAATGAATTTCCAAATTTTGATCTCTTTAATTTACAAGGCGTATTTGCTTTTTACAAACCAGATAATAACAATATATTTTAAACCTTTTGTTCATGGCAAAGGAGTATGAAAACAAAAATAGCTTTCTTTTTCTAAAATACAGTAATTCACTTTCTTTTATAAATGTAAGTACTAAACATCGATTTAAATAGTCATGGAATTTTACACTTTATGATAAATAAATTAATATAATCACCTCATTGGGAAAATTCTCTGTCAAGCTATTATAAGTTTTTTTTTATTATATTAAGAGCATTCATGACTGCTTGTGAAATGAAAATATTAATTATTAGTAATTTGAATTTTAAACGGAGTGAAAATAATGAAGATTTCTATTTGAGATCTAAAATTTTGAGGATATTCTGAAACTAATTTAAAGTTATGTAAATAAGTTTTTTTTTCTTGTAGAATGAGTTTCTCACTTCTAGGTAAACTATATATTTCTGGTAACCTATTGTTTATACGTATTCTCGTTCTCGAGCAAAACAAAGGTTTGGTAAGTGTGTGCTTCCCAAGAATAAACATTTTTGAATTCTATTTACCTCCTGAAATAAAAAGGTGAATTGTACAATATAACTAAAATAATTATTATTTAATTATTTTGTATTTTTTCTGTATTCGCTAAATGATAATAAGTATTTTGAAATTATGTATTTTGCAAATAATTGTGATAAATTTAAAATGTATTTTTCAAGAAAAACTAGTACTATAAATGCATTTCATATCAAATATATCAAAATATACTTATATCTTTTTTTTGAACAAAGTGTTTGGTAATTACTATAAGTATTATTATATAAAAATTTTATGATAATATTATTATTAACTGTTACTTATTATTATTATATAAGTATTTTATACGTTGGTGTTATACTTTAACTCGTTTAATAATATTTCTCTGTACATTAAATATAAAATTTCTATTTATTTTCCATGGAAATTATTCTGAAGCATTTTTGTAGCAATTTAATTTGAGTTATCAATTTCGGCTTGCCTCGGCGATACAATGTGATTATTTAGGGCCAAATAATTAGTATGGGAGGATTTGACTTCCTGGTCGATAGCGCATTCTCTCGGAGTGTGTGTATTTACTTTCCATATGTTAATATTCTGAGATATTCTAGATTAATTACTTCAGTGCAATTATTTTATTATTTATTCTTATATTACGTTATATTTGTTCTTTAAAGGACTAATTTTGTAGTAAAATATTGAATGTGCTCTAAAGTACATTCTCGATTTCATTTATATGTCCAGTGGAATTGCGCTGGAGTATTAAAAATGTTTCATCCGATTTCAAAATTCCATATTTTAAAAATAAACGTAGCAGATTGATAAGCAATACATGAATACAAAGGAAAACCATGGAAGTTTTATTTTGTGAAAAATAAGTGGCTCTCCTCGTGTATTCTTCGTGAAGCTATTTCATAAAAGCTGCTTTAGAAGATTTTATAAAGCTACCTAGCTACCTCGCAGTTAGATAGTTCTCAATGGACCAGATGACTTGATATCACATAGCTGACCACCTAAATCACCTGATATGGCCCCATGCGATTTCTTCCTTTAGGAAAAAGGGAAAATGTAAAAAAATAATGTGTATATGCCGCCATTACCCATAAATTTATTTGAACTTAAACAAGGGATTTGTGCTGCTGTACAATCAATTACCGCCGACACTTTACAACTTGTCTGGCAGGAATTTACATAACGAACTGAAATTATATGTTTTATTACAGTAAGTTATATCCAACACTTGTAAAAATGCTTCTATATTTCTTATTAGTATTCATGTATTACTTATCAGAAAATATGGAATTTTTAAATCGGATGAATCATTTTGAATAGCCCTGCACTTTCATTCTTTTCTACTGTCCAATTTTGTGTGTTTTCAGGTCTATAAATTTAACAGCATCATATTTAAGTCAATGACAGTTAATTTAGAGCAGTATGTTTTTTTTTATTTCCGTCGTCGCTTTCTTATCACTTGAAAAAACACATGTAACGTTAAAGAAATATTTTTATTGAAATGATATTTTGAAGCCGCGAATGAAAATGTTTGTATGGATTTAACTTTTTATTAGTAAATTCCTTCCTAAAACAGCATTCAAAATTCCAGAATTGGTTCAAAAATGCTACGCAACTTTTTTTGCAAGGCATGCGAAGATGATAACGAAATACACCGAAATAAACTTTCCAGGGGGTGTAGAAAAAGTTCAAGAATTGACGAGAATTCTTCCGTTTTGATAAATTGTCTTCAGACATGATGAATATTAGAGAATTACAAAGACAAAGGTAAGAAAAAGGAAAAGAAGGAGAAAAAAGATCACTGAAAACGAATGGCCAAGAGTAAATTTTCAATTTCACAGTCGGTGCACAGAGCAAATGAGTTTTGCCTCCAGAATATGCATAAATCCAACAAATCGGAAAAAAGAAAGCAAAAAAAAAAAATGGATCGAAAACCCCTTTGAAATCCATTCTGCAATGAATAAAAAGTGACACAAACAAGATGTATGGTCCCTGAGTTAAGAGAATTGTCCCTTCATCGTGATTGTTAACGCTACTGGAAATAAATTTATTTGAGAAAATAAAATAAGAATGCTTGAAAAAAAAGAGAAGGAATGAATGAATAAAGAAAGAAAGTATTTTAAGTTTATGAGACCGAAGTTCAATAGCTGCCAAATGCTCTTTGAATTTGGAATTTATAAACTCCCCATCCAAATGAAACTATATATTCGAAATAGTTAAGTAAATCAGAAAACGAATTTTCAACAATACAATCTTTTTTTTCTTTTATCAAGTTTATATCGTATTTTTGTGGGTGTTTTTTTTTTTGTCGTTGTTTTGTTTGTGAAATTTTTAAGTACTCCTTATATTCAAGTAATACAAATTTAGATCCAAATTTATTTACGTATATAATTAATCTATATATTATACGAACGAAGTTAATAATTATTATTTTAAGACATGTTGTAAAATTCTTCTGCCATTCGAAAATTTTATCAAATGACTAATATTTTTATAAAAATATCCTTTGTACATGTCAAATAATGTAATTGTATACTCAGGGATATTGAAAATAGAGCAATAAGAAGGAAGTGGGCGACAATTGCGAAACTTTGCAAAGTATTTGAATGTGGTAGAAAAATGATCCAAGTTTGACACAAATGCGCATGACCACAGACCGAGCAGTGGCTTTGCGATCAGAAAATGGGTCCTTTATAAATTGCGCGTATTGAAAAATTAAGAAAACGTAACGGTCACATTCCAAATCTAAAGAATAACACAAACAATAAGTTTGTGTGGGAAGACATTTCGCAAAGTAAGCGAGTTTGAGTGAGACCTGATCTCCGGCATAAAAACCGTAGGCTGGTCGACGCATCTTGTTGCTCGCTAGGTCGATTGTTCAGAGTGTGCCTTCTGAACATGTTGGTAGTATTGGACATGAAATCATACCCATGTGTGAAGAACCGTATTTGGATAAACTAGAAATACGAGGAGACTAGCGTTCGTGAATGCCTCAGTGACTCGTTCTACTTTACAATGAGATGTAGAGCTGCCAGTAATTCTGCAAATCATTCCCACATGCCTTGCGGAAGCGAATATACAATCCAATCATCCTTTTCGTATACTGCCTTTAGCACTGAAACATTATCTAATCCGCCTACAGTGGTGCCAAGCCAGAACGACTCCGAATGCCACAGATTAGCAAAACGTGTTGTTTAGTGATGGTGGTACCTTGGTAAAAGATACAATTTAACCCCTCTGTCGAAAGACACACTATCCGGGCAGCCACCGCAATGGTCTGGCCTGCCATAGTCTATGATAGCCAGTCCACTCTAATTGTGGTTCGAGGAAACTTAACGGGCTAGTGTGATGTTGATGTCATTCTTTGACCTAGCGTTGGATGTTTCCAAAATGGTCTTCCATGAGTTATTTTTCAGCAAGATATTGCTCGTCTCCATATGGCTCGAGTAGCTCATGACTTTTTTTGTCATGTTCTGACTCTTCCATAATACAACTGTTCCCCAGATTCATTCTTTATAGATATTTGTTGGGCCGGCAGAACCGCCAGATGTTACCATGTCAGTCTGCAAATGATTTTGAGGTGGCTGTTCAAAATCTGTGGGTCCATTAACCTTAGGACAACATCCGACGTCTAATCAACTTAATGTCGGACCGTGTTTGAGCCATGAGTGAGCCGTGTTTTGGGGCAGGAGGAAGTCCGACTTTCTACTGAAATTGCATTATATTTGTCTAAATGTATACACTATATTTGTTAAAAAAATCTTGATATTTTTTGGAGATCAAGTGATCTCTAAACTGTATTATTATATTTATTAGATATCATTTAATTCGAAACTACTTTCTTGGTGCGCTATTTTTAATGTTTCTAAAATTATAAGTTATTATCTGTTATACAGTTTAGATGTAAGTATCTAGAAATGACGTTGTGCTCTATTTTTTTAGAGTTTTAGAATTAAATATTTGAATTGTTAGCTTGATTTATAGGATTTATTATTTATCACCATTGCATTTAGAAGCGACGCTAGGGATATCGTTGACAGTCCTAATTTTGAACTTCGATCAAGTGACGAGGATGACACATAAGCTGATATCTCCCTCTCCAAATTTCCATATCCCGCTTATAGGAGGACTTGGAGCCTCGAGAGAATTAACGTGCACCATCCGTACTACACGGTGAGTCTTTAACGGCATTAAAACTGGAACGAACCCGCGACCAGATGGAAACAACACTGGCCACGATTTCGTGACCATGATGAAAGCTTGGAAGGGAATATTGAGATTTAGTTTCATCTTACGATCGCGTTGTTATTAGGATTATAGTGAGGCTGTTGGAAAAGGTAAATGATTTTCAAGTATTTATTAAAGCGATTTCCTTATAATCACTTTTATTTGGCATTCTTATTTTACTAATGAACAGTGATTTCGAATTCATATTTTGAAAAATATGAGAATAGAATATTTAATCTTATTACAAGCTTTAACAACTTGTGGCATTTTGCTTACACATTAAAAAATCAAGTAAAAGGTAAAAAGAACGGTATACAAGAAATTGGAATTCCGAAAAAGTTCACAACCCAAATAAAATTTTTGGATTTTTAGTATACAAGCAATATTTCTAAACAAAGCATCCATTACCATAGAGAAAAGTGTAAAATTAAAAAAAGAAGCTCCTGTAGATGAGATAGTACTTATAAAAGATTCATAATATTCAAATACTGCAAAGGAACAATTATAAGGAATGAAATAAGGTTTATGCCTTATTCTTTAGAATAAATTGAGAATGCTTCCTGAGTGTCTGAGAAAATACTATAAATTAAATTAAAATAAGAACACAAGAGTCTGAAGTAGCTAAAATGAGGATATATTACGTTATAAATGACGAAGTTCTATAGCAGCTTTCTTTCAAATATACATTAAATTCATTCTGAACGATGTAAAACGAAATCAAATTACATATCACTATATAAAACTCTTTTATTTAGTTTTCAATGCCTGAGCGTAAATTGCATGCTTTAGAATTCGTGAAATATTATGAAACTCGCACCAGATGTTCTAAGAGCTAAAACAATTCTTTGACTATGGAAATTCATAAGATTCTACGCTTGAGAGATTGTATAGAGGCGGAAAACTTTCTTCCTTCAATAAACATTCGGGATTTTCTATAAGAACATTATTTAAAAACAATCTATTTGTATCTACAAGAGAGCTTCGCTCTTACAACTTTCCTGCTCGATGCAAGAAGAAGTGTAAGTTTCGTACCTTTACGGATGTATGCACATGTGCCCTGGTGCGAAATTCTCATAAACCAAAAATAAATTTTCGTAGGAGGAGTTCCTGCACAGTATAACAATAAGCTTCAAATTGATGTAAATAAGATAATCTAGCCAATAAAAAAGAAAACAGGTAAGAATATGCAAGTTGCAACTAAATATTTGGCGAAGCCATATACTATCCTACGTTTAAAGTCTTCGCATTTAGAGTAAAATTCGGTGCGGTTGTGCTTAGGATAACACTTTTTTTGAAGAAATTCCATTCAAAACATCAATCTTCCTCCGATTGCTTTTAAAAGTGCGTGTATCCTAATGAGCAACCATTTCACGAGTGAAATTATTTTTACAACAAACTTTCAGTAATCCTTTGGAAATGAAGATACGACCACGAACGGTTAAGTTCAGAAAATAAAGTAGACGATGGATCCTGGAGATTGGAGAATAGGAATGGACAGGGAAAAATAAAACAACAGCGATGCCATCCCAATTTGAGTTGCGAGCCTCCTTTGCGTTCGTTGAAAAACAAGCTGGGAATGGTTCACGGAGAGCAGTTTGCATGACGAGTATACATCTGAGAGTTGAACCGGTCTCAAATGCAAGCAAACCAATCATTTTGCAAGCGTAAACGCATTTTAAAACTGAATTGAAGTCTTAAGATTTGCTTAAACAGCTCCAGAACATAAACAAGTCTTTGCTGAAAGAAACACGTTAGAGAACTAAGTATAATCGTAGCTATGGAATGATGTAACTAAAAGTAAGAACGGAATTTAAGTTAAGTTCATGGATACTTCCATAACAGACGATAAATCAATGCTATATAAGAATTAAACCATTTATCGTATCGTAAGAAGAGTCTTTTTAAATTCCTACTATTGGTTCACACTCTCCCTATATATATTTATTTATCTTGTTCAAATTTTCAATCGTTAATAAAACACTTTTTATTTATCCACTCAAGTTCAAATACATTTTTTAAGCTTTCTGTGAAGAACACTTGATGTTAATACAGTTTTTTCAAATATTAATTAAATTTAATTGGTGAAAATGCAGTTTAGCCCAACCACTCGGAGCGATTTCAAAAGTTGCCAAACTTGACGATTTTTCTTGGCTGAATGTTGAGTCCGCGAAGCGGACCAGGGTATCCTCATTTGTCAAAATACCACCAAATAATTCCTGTCGCCAAGGGTGGAAGGAATAAACTGCATTCCAAACATTTAATTTACCGGATGAATTAAGGAACAAGCCAATGCTTCTACTATGGGCTTTGTATTGCAATGGCAAAGTTCTCAGAGCATCGGCGTAGAACCTTCATGCCTTTGGGTCGAAACATAAAATTTTTTTATTTGCTTCTCAAATAATTATGTTTAGTTTTATATGGGAGAAAAAAAATTTCTCTTATATAAGATATTCAGTAGGGAATAAATTCAGGAATTCAACCGTCAGGGACGAAGCGTGTCGATCGTAAGAAAAAAAAATTTCTTTTTCCAATTAATATTATGATTTACATATTTATATTAATTGAAATTAGTCAATAAAAAGCAACTAAAATAAAAATTTTCTTTGTTGACCTAAGTAGGAATTGATTTTTTTTTATATTACTTGTTATACAGAAAGAGATTGTTTTGAAGTTAGAGTGCGTCTTAAAGGAATGTTAAAATATGAATCTTTTTATTCTGTATCAAACCAACAGAGAAATGCAGTTACTAGAGAAATATGTTTATAAAACTAAGTATTCTATTGAAGGTAGGTACGAGAGATATTCTTGAAGACCGAGAACACATTTTGTATATAATTATACGCAGAGAGCATATTTCGATTCCCATGTCATCCTGATGCAACTGGAGATGATTGATTGTTTATTAGCGTATTGTTTATGTAAAAATAACAAGAGGGATATTGGTGAGGGACTTGTCATTTTGAGCCACGTTCAAAAGGTGAGGAAAACATGGAGCTGCCACCTCTTCTCTAAATTTCCACATAATTTAAACATGATAGATTTAACATAAATTGGTCCTGCTGCACAAAGGGACTTTAGTGACATTAGGACTCAAATTCGCTAATCAACTGAAACACTAGGTATGAGTTCACTACCATAACAACTTGGCTACCACCACCAAAATGCAAGTTATAAAATCAAGGCATTTAAAATTTTTGCTTATGAGCGTAATTATATTCTTTTATTCAATTACATTTGTTATTAATTGATATATAAATATTATTTAGGTAAGGCTGCAAGGTTAGGCAGATTCCCTCATCTCAGAAGTTCTACGCATTTATAGCTGTTTCGGCCAGATGTGACATCACAAAGAAAATTCAGTAAGATTCCAAAACTCCTTTCCTAATACAGTTATGAAAAATATTCGAACATTTCCAAGAACCTTCATTTCCAGAGTTGTAGGTTGGGTTTGTCATTAAGCCTCCTTCAGTATCCGACAAAATCTCCGTGAATATCTCATACCAAGAATAGTAATGTAATACAAGTTAAATGAATATATTATTTGTATATAATTAAATAAAGAAAAAATTGTTTTAAGATTATAAAATAAAAAATGGAAATAAAGCAATTAAAATGCTTTTGCTGGCTTTGAACAGAAATGCATAATCCTTTTTTTACATATTGAAATTTACCCACTTAGCAATTTACTTTATAACTAAATGATTAATACCGAAGAATGAATAGACAGAGGACACTAACAAATAACAAATTAATACAAAAAGAATAACCTTATTAAAAAAATATCATAACTGTAATTTAGCTAGTGTAAAAACCTATACTTAGTAAAAGAAACTCAAAATTTATGAAACATGAATTATTAACATGTTTAAGATCAATATAACATTTTTAACTACACGTATTTTCATCAAATTCGAAGTCTCGTAAATGCCTCCCAGTATCAGTATAGAAGTTTGTCAAAATTCTCTTATTATAATGCGAAATATTAAAACACACACACGTTCGTTATTACAAAATTATTCAACAAAAATCTGAACAGTAACTGAATCCTTGCAAAATATAAAAAGCACTTTATCATCCAAGGGATAATTTTTAATGGTTTTCATAGTTACTTTATTTAAACATGTCTTTTCTTTTCTAAAAAGAACTATATATGTCTTTTATAAACATCACAAAAAACTTTGTATGAAACATATTCAAATTTTATTTCTGTTTTACTAGTTAAGTTCCAGTTCAATTCAAACTATTTCTATCAACATTAATCACAAGCTGAAGAAGAAACAGACTGCTAAAGAAAAACAAGCAAATATTCTGTAAAAAATGACGTGAGAGAAATATAACCGAAACCCTTTTTGAACTTTTATAATAGATGTCAAGGAAAAGAAGACAATATATAATAGAAGAATGATAAATAAAAGTGTATCAGCAATTTTCTCTCTCTCTCTTTAAAAATGCCCTTGTCAATTTTTTACTAACCATCAAAAATGTAATAAGGCGAAGACAGAAACTCTGCTAATAACAAAGTTGATTTTTTTTAAAAAAATCTTTATAATAATCAGCTTAATATTTCGCGCTACTTATTTCGAGTAGAAGTATCTTTATTTTTGTTAGGTACATAACAAAATACAGTAAATGTTAACAGAAAACAGTGAAAAGGAAATTACCAATTTAAAAAAAAATCAAATGTAATCACAATTTTATCTCTTTTTATTAATTTTCCTTTTCTATTTTGTTTTAGTCTCTGATAAGTTGAATTTATGTATTTGGAGGAGATGTTGTACACGTCAAAAATCATGTTTGAGTATTTTCTACATATGCATGTACTTTTAGTTTCAGTTATAACTTTTTATTAATATTTTATTTTAAGTTTATGGCCTAAGGCTCTACATTATCTAATAATTTTATAAGTCAAAATTATCTTCTAAATTCCCTTTCTCCATATTTTTCATTTAAATTCGTGTTTTATAAAAGTTCGTCTCTTTTTATTGCGTCATAAGTATTACGAGTATATTAAGTTTAATACTGATTATAATTCATATTTTCTCTTACAAATTTATTTGATGAAGTTTTAATACTTAACTTAAGTCACCATGTGTAGTTTCAAGAGAAGATTCATAAATTACACAATAAATTCTCCACAATGATTTATAAATTACTGAACAAATTAAAAAAAAAAACTCTCTCCAGTCAGAAAGGACTTTAGAAGCAAGGATTCCTTTAGATAAGAAAGATGGCAATATTTTAAGTCAATGCTTCTCAAACAGTGATAAATACAGCCATAGGCGTAGTCAAATTACTCTTAGCAGCAAACTGATAAAAATGTAGAGAACATGAAGTAATTTCAACAAAAAAATAATTTTGTTGTGAAAAGTTTTAAAAAAGAATCCCTTCAGCAAATTAGTTCTGTAAAAATGATTTTCAAAATATTCCATGAAGAAACTTAGTTATATGAAACATCAGACTAGAATTTCCTTAATATGGTAGTTGAAATAATGTATTAATTTTCTTATAGTGAAAATACTTGCTACTTTAATATAAGCTCAAAGTAAAATAACAGAAGGACTTTCAATGGAATTGCAATTGCATTTACAATTGATACTAAAATATTTAATTATATTTACTTTTTAATGTAAGTGATTTTTAGATTCACATAAAATTCTTAAGATTTTAATACATGTGGAAACAAGTTATTTCCTTAAACATAAGAAAGAAATTGGAAACAGTTCTACCGATAAAAGATTTGTGTGCCTTGCTGGTATATATATACACTCATGGACAAAAAAAATAGCTTACCAAGAAATAATTGCGGGATTGTAAAGAAACTTGGCATGAAGGTACATGTCGGGGAGAAATGCAAATGATTCGAAATGCAGCGTGATTGCGTGATGACAATCATGTTCGTGTGTGGAGACCCAGTGGTGGATGCCTCAATCCTGCCTTTGCTTTACAGCGACACACCGCTCCCACAGCTGGTGTGATGGTATGGGGTGCCATTGCCTTCAATACACGGTCACTCCTAGTATTGATCCGTGGCACCATGACAGCCCAGCGGTATGTCCATGACTTCCTGCAACCGCAGGTGTTGTCACTCATGCAACGGCTCCCAGTAGCCATTTTTCAACTAGACAATCCTCGATCTCACATGGCAAGGGTGTCACAAGACTGTCTTCGCACTGTTACTAACCTTCCTTGACCTGCCTGATCCTCAGATTTGTCTTCAATCGAGCATATCTGGGATCATTTGGGATGGCGAGTTGGGCATCCTACGAGTTTAAACGAACCGGACGTAAGGTTACAGCAAATACGGAACGAAATGACTCAAGACATCTTACTAAACTTGTATGCCTCAATGCCCGATTGTATCGCAGCGTGCATTCGCACTACAGGAGGTTCAACAGTTTATTAAATGCTCCGTTCTTTTGCCTTTTTCTCTGAAACAAATGATCCTTTTTCTTTGATTTTCTAATCATTTACTTATATCAAAGTAGTCATTACGTATGTAAAATTTCGTTTCATTTTGACAACTCTTTCTTGGTGTACTAATTTTTTTGTCCATGAGTATATATATATATATATATATATATATCCCCAAAAGATCCATTGTGTAATGAATCCTAAGTTTGCTCATTAGCGTGGTGTGGAAGTCAGGAAGGAGTGGGGTACCAACCTAGGTTATATTATTAAAAATGAGCATTTATTCTTGTATACCACTCCAAATTTATTCTCCACTTCGCTGTGGTATTTATTTCAGCGAGAGAGTTTTGGAAGAGCGCAGCGCACATTTCGATTGACAAGTGTATATACATCTTTAGATTAAAAAAAAAAGAAGACATTTACAAACAGCTCTTCAATAGAAATCCGTTTTGATAAGTATCTTTGACGTACGAGCTGCCTATTTTTGCTCGATTCAAAGATTTGTTTGACTGAGATAATGAACCTTGTAATTTTAGACTACAATCAAGCAACGACATCTAAACCTAAAATGGAAACCCCACTCTTCACAACTACGTTTTGAAAATTTTTGATATGTTTTAATTACTATGAATAGAAATAAACTTGACATTAAGGTCTACTGATAACAGACCTTAAAGCAATCCGAAAAGGAGATCGAAGAATTGGAAAATTCATCGAACACAAATTCATAAAAATTTATACATACTTGCATACAATGATAAGAAACATTTAAAAGAGTTATTTCAGTCTTTTTGATGATAGTGGAGGGATTGTTGAGAGTAAAATACGAATCCAATCCCAGTTTTACATAAAATAAAGTTAAGAAACATATGTGACAATAATCATAATAATTTTAGGCAGTTTCCCTTTTTCTGCAAATAATAATGCTAGCTTATAATTTTTAAGGACAGCTTAGTTAGATTTCACTAACCTTTCTAGGATTTGCATTAAGCAGAGTTTGTAATTAATAATAATTTAAATAATGCTGTAAAAACTTATTAAATGCTTAAAACGAATGTATTAAACATAACCTATAATGTAATAAAATTATTTTTCTAATTGATAAAAGCAAGTCCTTGAAAATACCTGCTCTATACAAAAATTCTTTTAGATTCTTTACTGAAAATGGGTTCGTAAATATTCGTAAACACAGATATCCTAGAGGTTTAAACAACAATGAATACTGATGTCCCAAAGCTGCTTAGGATCACCAAAGTTACAGTTTTAATAATGGCTTAGCTTGGGAAAAATTAAAAAAGCATTTTAGGCTGATTAAACAACACAGAATAATAGAAAAACATAGCAATGAAATACAAATCAAAAACATGTATACGTATATATAAAAATGTGACATCAAAATTAAATTTTTTAAGCGGTATGATAGTATTCAGGCAATTCAACGCATAAATGAGTTTGTGTTCTTCAATGGAAAGGATATTTATTTATATAAAAAGAAAAAAAAAAATATTTAACTTAGGATTGCACAGAATTGGCTTCATAATTATTAGATACACATTAAATCAATAAAAATCAGTCAGATATCATTGATCAGTTTATTCATCTTGAATAAGCAATATCAAAATAAATTAAATGTTTTGAGTGGTTAACTAACCACGTCCTTAATCAAACATTATTGTTGAAAATTCTACTATGTTTACAATTTCAAGCACAAGATTTAAATTATTGGGACCCGATTCCAGTAGATTCCTAGTGACGGAATCCGAGTTAGATTTATACATTTAATATATCGCTGCACACAATTGCTTGACTGAAGATGGCGTTCCTCTTAATCTCGCTATATATATATATATATATATATATTATATATATATAAGCGAAATACCACTGACTGACTCATCACGATATGTCTAAGACTATACAACCGATTGACTTGAAATTTGGTACAGTTACTCATTTTGCAATGTAGACGCTCACTAGGAACGGATTTTATGGAATTCTTAACCAAAATGTAGTTATCATCGGTTAATCTTTTCTTATCCATCGGTTATGTCATTTTGGCGACTTTATCGCCAAAAATTACATGACCAACGCCAAACGGAATATATTTTTTTAAATGTATACTGTGTATCGCTACCAATTAAGTTTACTTGGCGAGATTTGCACGTGCGAAATGGAAAAATACCAAATAATTTAATATTGAAGCGCTGATGGATGATTGGCAAGATTTTGGTGAAAGGCTCTTTTTTGCAAAATATCACCAAATATCTTCCACCGCCAAGTCGAAGCATTTCAATGACCTTGCATTGTGAATTTTAAAAAGCTATACTATGGTAACCCCAGCTGATTTCGGTTTTGCTGACCAAACGATAATTTTTTATTGTTGTGGAACCTAGACGTAAGTTTTAAATTTATGAGAAAAGTATTTTATTATTAATAATGATTGATAAACTACATTTGTAAATCTAAACGCAATCTAACGAAGATATTGTTGTTGAAGTTGGCTTTTAACAAATGAATAATAACGGTATGTTATTCATGTCATTAATAAAAAAATAAGTAGCTATCAAAATATTTATTTTGATGTACGCATTAATTGTAACCTAATGTAAATATCATGCAAAAGTTTTGTTTCTGTATTTTGGTAATTTTTAGTTTTTGTTTTCTAGGAAATAAACATTTTTCATTTTTTAAAATGGCTGGATATTTTATGGTTTTCAGAATACAGAATTATTTTAAATGCTATGATTTTTAAGAGCTATTCTGTCTATTCAGTTGCAGTTCCAGATATGCTGCTACCGTAAGAGTTATCCTTTTGCAAAAAGGATCACGTAATACGGGTGACTTTTTGCTAAAAATTTTTATTATACATTTTTTTGTTAGTATTTTTTGTTGAATTTTAAAATAATTTGATTTAAAAAAGTTAATTTCGGTTATATTTTTTAACTTGAAAAGTATTTCATTGTAGATTGATAAAAATTGATTTTTCATATTTACTTTTCAGTTATAGTTCTTAATAATGGATGTTGAATATATTTGGATCGATGGAATACCTACTCCTTTCAAAGTTTTTAAAATTCTTGGCGACGGAGCATGTTTATTTTCGTCTCTGTCTTTGCTGGTGTTCGGTGACATATCGATGGCGTATAAAATGAGAAATATTATTGTTTCTCACGTGTTTGACAACTGGGATCGGTTTAAATGCTACACTCAAATGCTATCTGGCGCCCCTTATAATACTAACGATTTATATTTTACCGAAATGTGTAAACCAAACACGTATGGATCTATTTGCTAAATTATGGCGGCGGCAGAGCTATTTCCCTATCAGTTCGAAGTTTATCAAGGTGGCTGCCTTATAGCTTCTGTTGGGGAAACAATTCAGGGGGGAAAATATTACGTTTTACGAGAAACTGTAATAGTTGTCATTTTGATGTTTTATTTAAATAGTTGGATTAACAAATAGAAGTAAAGTTAATCCTGGTTATGATAATGTGAAACAAAATGAAGAAAATGTGTCATCTTTAGTGTTTCAGCCTCAAGAAAATGTGTCTGTGTTAGTTTCAAAGACTCAATCATTAACTAACATTGATTTTTCAAGTTCCAAGTGAATCAATTATTAATGATGTAATATCTCTTCAACTAAATAAAGGTAAAAAAAGAAGAAAAATATTCACAAATTCAATTAGATATAAACAAGTAAGACCAGCTGCTACAAAATATATTCAAAGTCATCCTGAAGAACATAGAGAAACTGCTTCAAAATATACTAAAAGCCATCCTGAAGTACATAGAGCGTAAGAAAATACTTTTCTAATACCCCCCACGTGAATCAGGCAGCTGTAATTAAATACAATGATAAAAGATCAAAAGTTAATTTAGCGTCATGGACTTCCAAAAATTTGTCTGGTTTTAAATATGAAATATATATTGACTATTCAAATGATAAAATTGTCAGTATCGGAAAACGTTTGCCCTATTCGAGGTGCCGTGCTTTAAAAGGATAGAAGAACCTCCAGGAATGTGCTGGAGTGGTGGTCAAGTCCTGCTTCCTGTTATTAGATCCTTCCCTGAACCTTTGAATAGTCTTCTTAGCCATAAGGATCAGCTTTCAGAACATTTTCTTTCTACAATTCGCAAGTATAATGGATGTTTTCAGATGACGTCATTCGGAGCAAAAGAATTGAAGGAAGGAAATTTTATGCCAACATTTAAAGTCCAGGGCCAGGTATACCACAGGATAGGTAGCCTATTGGCTTAGCCTCCTCAACAACCTTCTTTTCTTCAGTTTTACTTTCTCTGTGATGATGAACGTGAAAGAAACATTCATTGTGGTATTTTCCCAGGTGTTAAGCCAGAATTAGCCAATTACAAAAGGAGCTACATGAACATAACAGGTATATTCACGATTTCAAAGCTGCTGTTGATTCAGTTCCTAAAGACCAAAAGGAGTTCAAGGTTATAATTAATGCCGATAAAAAACCATCTAGAGAACACAAAGGTCGTTTCAATGCTCCAATTTTCTTGATATTTTATGTATAGGTTCCAAAATATAATATTATCGTCTGCCCAGCGAAGCGGGCGGGTATCAGCTAGTATATATATATATATATAATTACTCTATCTCCTACTATATCTCATATATCCTATACACTACATTTCTTATATTGTAGAGCTAATTTACATTTATCACCAGTTTTCCACAAGACGCGGTTTTCATATTAAATATCATAATAAAGTAGCCTTAAGAGTTACTGAAAGGGGAATATGTGTCAGATTCGTTACAGTATGAGTTAAGATTTTATTAGTGCAGTCTGATTGTCTACCACTACAATTGCATGTCTTGTAATCAATACAATATTAAGTTTAATATTTCTGAAAATATCCGCAATAGATTCCTCTGAAGAAAAACTATAATCATAACATGCAATTACTTAAATATAAGGTGAGGCCAAAACATTCCTCAAATTATGGCATAGGCTGTTCACACGTAGAAGAGGGCGAGCGACAAATCAGAGAAAAAGTACGTTAATATTTCTTTCCCCATGTCTACGCTTGTTGCAGAAATATGCAATGTGCAATTGTGTTAGTATTACTCTAGGGTGCAAAGGTGAAGCAGTGACTATAGTTTATTAAAATATGGAGAAATGAACGAATTTGAAGTGCTATGTCAAGTTTGGTGAATCTGCGAGATAAATTCATTACATGAAAAAGCTCACGGAGATGAAGCAGTATCCTTAAAATATTTTTATGTATAACTTTACCTTTTCGGGATGGACCAGATTTTATTGAAGATGTTCCCAGAAGAGGTCGGCTTAAGACTTCCCCAGTAACTAAAAAAATTAAGAGTGATGTAGATGTTAGTTATGAATGTATACCCATTGCTCCTTATTTTATACTAACTTTTGAACAAACGGAAGGTTTACAGCCGTTTCAAACCTCAAATTTTAAAAGAATATTAAATACAGTTACATCTTGATGCTAGTGGAGATTTTATCACTGAGATGGATTAAGACAGAAATTTTGTCCACCGCTTCATACCGAAACGAAGTTTATGCTTCAAATACCCCTCAATCCTAGAGGCAAAGCATGAAATGATTTAGTCTTAATACTCAGCGAAGGTTAGCTTTAAAAATCAAGAAAAAGAGCAATGCTTATTGTATTACTTGACAGCAAGGGCCTGTTTCATATTCCAGAAAGTAAACGAATGCTGACAGTTATTAGGAGGTTCTGGCATGTTTATTGCAAAGGAAATTTCATGTACGTGCAGAATACATCGCAGAGGGATTGTGGTACTTCGATCATAATGATGCCCACCCTCAATCGGCCCTCATCGTGAAACAGTTTCTGACTAGTGAAGAAGTTATATGCCTCGTTCAATTACCGCATTCACCTCATCCTTTTTCAGCAGATTTCGTTGAGTTTCTGCACCCGTAAAAAGCTCTAAAAGGTAAACGTTTTTCTAATACTTCCGACATTAAAAGTCATGTGGTAAGGGCTCTCACTGTAATACCGAAATATGGCTTTGGCTGCAATTTTCAATAACTGTACAGTCATTGTAAGAAATGTATTACAATCGATGGTCAGTTCTCCGAAGGAATGTGAATTTTTTTCTGATTTAAATAGGAATCTCTCCTTTATGATTAGCACTCACCGGATCTTATTGTCATACACACTTTGTATTAACATAATTTAAATTATATTGTTATAAAGCTAGTTAAAAACTCAGAAAATAAAAACATATTAACTAAAATAAAGTGATTCGGACGTGAGTATAAAACCAGTTTGATTCGAGTTGAGTTGTATACCCATTGCTCCTTATTAAAATTGGGCGTTGCAATTAATCTTGAGAAATTAGGTATGTGGTAAGTTTATGTAATATGAATGTATGCAGCTTTTGTTAAATTTGATGGTCAAATTTTCTGTTACATTGCGATTTAGGATAACTTTCAACGATTGAAAAAATGCCTTGTAGCAGAATTCGAGCTCATTGAGAGCAACTGTCAGAGTTTGGAAGATGTCTTATCATTGGATAGAAAGAGGCAGGTTTGGCAAATTGAAGAATCGCTCGTCAAATGAGTGGAAGCAATGCGGCAATTAGAAGATGCTGGCAAGAATGGGTGGACAATGACAGATTTAAGCATCATGATGGTAGCAATCGACCTAGGGCCGCAGCAGATCGGGAGGACAAAGTAATTGTCCGATGAGTAGTCACAGAGCCTGATTCATCGTTATCATCCATCGGACGTGCGATCCCCACACAAGTGTCCACGATGGTCATTCACAGAAGGCTGACATAGCGAAATCTGCACTCGTCCCAACCGCTACGCCAACTGCCATTCACGTCTGCACACTATCGAGCCAAATTACAGTGGTGCTTGGCTGGATCAGACCGGATTCATGTTGTTTGTGGACGTATAATCCCGTTTCCAACTGTGTCCTGACGATCATCGAAGACGAGTCTGGAGACGCCCAGGGTAGCGTGCCGATCCTGCTTTCCCTATTGCATACTACACAGGCCCACAACTAGGAGTTATGGTCTGGGGTGCCTTTTCCCTTGATAGCCGGACTCCTTCAGTCATCGATAGAGGCACACTTACAGTACAGCGGTACGTCGACGACATTCTGAAATCTGTTTTACTACCGTTGCTTTTGTAGTAACCGTGACCTTATTTTCCAGCTAGATAATGCCTTATTTTTCAGTAAGATAATAAACTGTCTTACAGCTTGTCAAACACTTCTTTGGCCAGCCTTCTTCTCTCTCCAATCGAGCATGTCTGGGATATTATGGGAAGGCGATTGCATCTACCAGGGAATGTTGATGACCTAGCCGAACAATTGGAGCAAATTTGACAAGAATTACAGCAGGAGACCATCAGGGAGCTTCATCACTCTATGCCACGTCAAGCTTGCATCCAGGCTAGAGATGGGTCAACACCTTATTGAGCTCATTACTTTGTAAGTATGTAACTCTGAAGTAAGTCATTCAATTTTTCTGAATTTTAATTATTTTCTATTCGGTACATAATTTTCTTATCCGCCGATTTATGTCTCCATCGGACAACTCCTCCTTGGTGAGTCGTTTTTTTCGTTATAGAGTGTTCGAACAACACTTTCTAAAATTTTACAATTTTTCTAACGAGTAACAATTTGTTTAAGACATCGGTTTCGTCAAAAAGTGCTATAGATTTCCAATTATTTCATAAAGGAATATCGGTTATGCTTGATACAGTATGAAATTCCAATATTCAAATATACATCTAAGAGATCCAAGTACATAAGGTAAAATCTCCTTCGACAGCAAAGAGCTAAGTCATGACATTGGTAGATCTTCGACATGGATATATATGGAACCTTATGATAATATAAAGTGCATAAAAATATTGAACTTAAGAAATAGCTCTTTTAATTGATATTAGAAGTAAATTTACTTCTTAAAACTTATTTGCATTAAATAAAACAAATCAGTGAAAAATTGCATTTTTTAAATTTTATTCAAATTTTGTTTCTGTATAATTCTCGAAATGCGTACCTTAAATATAAACTAATAAAGAATTATGAAACACAAATTGATAATTCCCTCTGTTTCACAAGAAACCTTTTGAATTCTCTTTAAGGGTTTTGAAAATTTTTTGTAGCAATTAGAATTTCACTAATTTTTTCGAAATTATATTGCCTGCAATTATTCATAACATCAATTATAGATGCTTTAACAATTTTTCAGTCTTAATGCTCTCCTAAAGGCCAACATCTTACATAATATTTTTAAGAAATTAAATGTTACTCATAAATATAATTATTTAGAATTAAAATATTTTGAAAAATTAAGGTAATATACATGTTAATTAATTCATTAATCAGTTGATGTAATTTTACCCAAGTAGAAGTTAGATGAGATAAGAGAAAAAAAACATTAAAAAATTATCGCTAAAAGGGGCGAAAATTGATTAAAAATTATTCTATGAATTCAAGAATGAAATGAGTATTTTCCAATGAGTCATTGTCCAAAGTTTGGAGTTGGTTCTCTCTCTTTCTCATTAAAATTATAAAATTACCCTTAATATTCGCTGACCAAAATTATCATTCACATTTATTTCTTAGAATAATAGTTATTTTTTTAATAAAATATGTGTTTGATTCTTGAAAAGGAGAAAAAAAAATGATTCACTTTTTTCTACGAGAATAAATGCTATCATTAAATTAAACGAATTCCCTTTTTAATATAAACATCTGAAAAATACTAATAAATCAATTTTCTAGGTAAATTTAAGCATTAATTCCTCAAAAATAAATAATTATTTTTTTAATCAAAAATTATTTTAAAAATTAATAAAATTTAGAAACAGAAAATTTAACCTGTCACATTGTTGAGCATTTTAATATCAACTAAGAGTATATACTTTTTGTATGAATTTGTATACATTGTACTTTTTGTATGAATACGATTGAAAATTTCGCTAACTTTGAATTAGCAAAATATTTAATAGTATATATAATTATCATACTTTAAAATTTAAATAGTAATTACCTTCATTATCTCCATTAGATTTATGTAACCTGATCTCAAATTTTTGTCAATTGGGCAACAAAAATGACAAAAATATTCAGTTTTAGATTAGGAATAAAAAAGCCTTCAACTAACTAAATTTCACACAGACACACTCATCAAAACTTTTCATACCTCCATCATTCCTATCAGGAAACAAAGTGTCGATAAATTACCAGAACATTAGCAATTCTAATTTTCTAATTGGTTTCATATGTTATCTTCAGTAAAAATATTTTGCAAAAAATTAGCAGAAATTAATTTAACTTATGACTGAACAGCCCAGATACAGTACATCTTTTATTATATTAAAATATCCAAATATAGTTAAATTATTGCCTCCCCCCCACATTTATAATGTGATTTATGAATAATTAATAATATGTCATACGTTAAATGTGGGCTTAAAAAGTAATAACTTTAGTTTTTCTCACTAATCTATGACATCGTAATACATTAAATTAATATGACACAACGCTAACAAGTTATTTTTACGTATTGAAAAACTAATGCAATAAAAATATTTTAAAAACCTTAATGATTCATATTGCTCCGTAATATTTTATACAAAACTTTCAATTACGGTAGTTAAATTTTTTTTAACAATTTTATTTATATAAATACATAAAATTTTTATATTAATATGAAATATATGCAAGTTTGAGCCGCATTTAAAAAGCTCATTGTCAAGGAAAATTAACAATAAAATATGTGTAGTAAAACATACGAAAGAATAATCAGGAAACTTAACAAAAAAGAATGTTTGTCGATTTCTTCTCCCGATATTGATTAAATAACTTGAAGCTTGATGAATCTTAAAGTCAGGATCAGAAAAAAGAACCCTAGAAACTGAAGTGTACAGAATAAATTTTCAATTTCACAGTCCTTGCACAAAGCAAATGAGTTTCGCCTCCAGAAATATGCGTAAATCTGACAAATCGGGGGAAAATGTAGGACTGCAAATCTTTCAAGATGTAAAAAGCGAAAAAAGAAAAGTGACATAAGCAAGATGTATGTTCTTTGAGTTCTTTCATCAGGATTGTTAGTGTTTCTAAGATAAATTGATTGGTAAAGAGTTAAAATTAGAATGTTAGGCAGTGAAGAAAGAATGTATTTCAAATTAATGGGAAAAATACACCCATCTTCAAATATCTTAGAATAAGAAGTTCTTGATTCATCACATCGAAAGCTGGGAAGCTTAATTTAAAAATAAATATATAAAATAATTATTTAGTTAGAAGTTTTTTTTGCACTACCTTTTTCCAGTGACTTGAAGTTTGATATTTTAGACATTTAAATCCTAAATGTCAGTTTATTTATGTTGATATAATGTTGTTCATTGTGATATCAAAGATGAAATTAGGGTAATTACTAGAAAAAATTTCTGTAGTAAAAAAGAATAATTTTATTTTAGTTTTAAGGAAGATATTGATTTTAAAAATAATGCTGAGGAAAAATAAATCTACCAAATTTTTAAGACGCTCTATAATCGAATCATTCTTTAGAAAGCAAAATTCTTTGTCATAAGCAAAATATTGTATTTTTAAGCGATAATGCTTAGAAAATCAAACAGGAATAAAAAAGAAGTATTCACAGGAATTTTGTAAAACAAATAGAAACTGTATGTAACAAAATTTCTTCAGAATAAATTGAATATTTGCTAATTGTCTCATGTGTGGATTGCTGTTGTCTAATGTGTTGATTAAAACGAAGTGAAAAAAATGAAGAACATGTTTGAACAAGAAATTCGTGCACTATGTTTTTCAGAATAGTCATCTTTTTTACAAAATATAACTTTAATTCATCGTAAGAAGTATAAGAGTTTCTAAATGAAATATAATTGTGCCTAAAATTTTTACTAAATTTCGTGGCACATAAAATTAAATTCATCTATATTATTTCACTGAAGTTGAAAGTTTATGACAGGAATTTTTTTTACCTTAATATACAATCGAACTGAATGAAATTTTCCATGAATGAATAAAATAATAAAATTTTGAGAAAATATTATATTTTTAAATCAACATCAAAACGAAATTAAATTAACACGTTTCTCAACAAAAAAGGTCAATTTCCTCGAAAATTTAAATCTTTTGTTTTAAATTTTAAACTACATTCAACAACAAAAACAAAATATTTTGGGGGTTATTTCCGTAAGATAAAAGGCTGCTATTGGTAATTACTAAACTGATCAAAACCTCTGTAAATATGCAAAAGTATTTAAATAAAAATCCCACAGCATTGAAGCTGTTATGAAATATTTTATACGATTGCTTAGATTACATAGTTTTGAAATTTTTAATACATTATGTTGTGTAAAAAGACGTTAAGAAATGTAGATCGATATTTATGCAAAAAATAATCTGTTCATTTTTTATCGAAATAAAACGATACCATGAAAAAAAAAAAGCTAAACGCATTTTTTATCACTAAAATACAAAAAAAGTTTTAAAACAATTCATATATTGCTCACAGTATAAACTAGTTTCTTTTAAAATATTATTTAGTAACATAGCTTTGATATTTTTACTTTTCGAATAACTCTGATGTCAATATATCGGAAAATTTAATTTTATATATGTTTTAGAAATTTAGGGGAGAATTTTTTAGATTTGTTTTTAAGAATTGCTTGATTTTTTTTCAATAAGAAAATATATTAAAAGAACTATATTTAAAAATATGAACAAGAAAAGTTATTTTATAAATCGTAGAAAAGAGAATTTTTTATTTAAAAAAAGTCCAGGTCTATAGATGTAATTATTCGTTTTGGAAATATACCACAGATTTCAAATATTAGCCGACTTAAATTTTCGTACTTGAATACTAGAAATTAAGGAGGTGTGGTTTGTATGAGACAGCTGAAATTTTCTAATAAAATAATCATTGAATAACGATATTTGTTTTAAATAAAAGTAAAAGTTCGCAAGTCACTGCAAGACAAAAAACAATCATATATATCCCTTTGTAATTATATCGATATTAAAACGGAATCATCATGCATTTCCCCATCAACTGACCTAAAAGGTATTTCTGTGACATTGTTTGGTTCGTAGCAAATCAGCTTTGATATACATAAACTGAGATATAATGTATAGGCAACAGGAGTAGTCAAGTACAACATCCTAGTGTTAAATCATGCGCACTATTCATCAGATGTTGTGCCATGCCAATTTTATCTGCTTCCTAAGGTGGAATCTGCATTAAAGGAACAAGATTTGAGTTTGTTGAAGCAGTGAAAGAGAAAGCTGAAGAGAAGATTTTCAGCACTGTTTGACAGTAGAAGAGATTTGCATCACTGTTTGACAGTAGAAGAGATTTGCATCACTGTGTGACATGACCTGACAGTAGAAGATTCCCAGCACTGTTTTGAACAATAGAAGATTCGCATTAAGCATTGTAGGGATAGAGAAGGGAGTGTATGTTTGAAGATGATAATAAATAAATATGTAAAAAATCAAAATAAAATACTTTACAGTGTCAGAGTTATTATTTAATAGCTAATCCTAGTACGTAGTAGGACTGTATAGTCCTAATGAGCATGAGGAACTTTCTTTCAACCTACAGAAGCTGTCACTTATGAGCAGAACGCTGATAAATGAGGAAGTGTAAATGAGCACTGTCGGATTTTCAATTTCGATAAAATGCAAAAAGGCATGAACAATGTTATTGCATTAAATTTTGTATTCAGATTGACTATTATCGAGTGGAAATATCCATAAGATTCATCGAAAATTTAATGTTGAAGTATTGCTCATGTTTTTCTGTCATTTAAAAAAAAATGAAAATTCGACAGCACTGATTTGCATTTTCATATTCATACGTGGTCACCGAAGACTAACTACTTTTCCTGGCTGAGGAAATTCAGGCATGCGTGTTAGGAATTTTTACATACATCTACCACATACATAATATATACATATACATAAGCCACATCTCTTTCTATCTCTGAAGCTTTAATTAGCACGAAATAATTATTGTCGAATGCTTTGTGTTGAAAATCCGTCGTGTACAATGCGAGCCTTTATATGCATGCAGTTACATGAACTACTAAATTATTATTTTTCCATATTAGCAGGGTGAATGGAGTATTAAAAGCGTTTTACATACAAGTAAAGTAATAAATGAAGTAATTTTTATTCAGTTTATTCTTGAATCTAAAGAAATAAGATTCAAATAAATGAAACAAAAATATGTAAAATAACAAACAACAACAAAAAAAAAAAAAAAAAAAAAGGCGAATTTATATGTGTAAACAGCTTTTTCAGGGAATTCGCGTTGTAATCTCACCTATACAAAGAGGAAGAATTTTTTAATATCAACTTCTGACTAAAGTTCCCGTAAAGTAAACACGAACTTAAGAACTTTTCAGAGGAAAGAGTTAAAATACAGAGCCATCGCGTTTCTTGTTTTAGTACGACAAACCGAAATTTAATTTTAAAGAAATGGAATTTCTTCAAAATTATTATCCTGCGCAAACAAAATTATTTTTCATAGTTTATATATATATGAATATTTTGTACATACTAGAGTATTTATGTAAGTTGTGTAACTATTCATTGATTTTCTTATAAAAATCACTGTTACAAAGGAGAAATAATCACCTTTAAAAGAAAAAAAATCTTTATTGCATTTAAACATTAAGAATAAGATGAGATTTTAAGTCCTGATTGAATTTTATATAAGAAAATTGCTATTGTTTCATTAAAATAATGAGTTTTTCATTTATGTAAAAAAAAAGGCTTTTTTTCATGAACATATTCTATTTTGAAAAACTTGCAATTAAATACTTTTAATTGTAAAATGTATGGCAATAACTATAATTTTAAGCATCGAACAACTTAATGGAAATAACTTTTTTAATGCAGTTTTTATATCTGTTAAAGTGTTTTATTTTTATATAAGGTACCTCATAGTAATATGGACATGATTATTTCAAACTCAAATTGTGATGTCTGTAATGAAGTTGATAAAAGGAGAAAAGTGTGTAGCTATTACTACTGTACTTTCTATTTAAGGTTTTAAGAGAATTTTGAATTTTACTTTAATTTTCCACATTGAAATTAAAAATATTACATATTTTTATAGGTAATCAGGGAAGGTAATTTATTCATTCACCTATTATGTAAATAAATCCAATATTACCAAATTTTACTTTTCTTAAGCAATAGACGCAATGAATAAATATACAATTTTTTTACATTTATGAACAGAACTTTATTTATATTTGAAACAAGTTGAACGTAAAAAAGAAAATAAATCAAACATATATTATCTTGACTCCAGTTCCCCCTAAACCTCTATCTGTTTGATGACATGTTGACCAGATGAAAAAACAAGAAAAAAATGCATAGTGTGAAAGAGCAGAATAAGTATAATATATTATAGTGAATAAAATCAACATATGATACAAAAATAGTGTTCACATGCATATAGTATTACCACTAGTGAAGGTAATATTGACATCAGTGGCCATATTACCTGCTGTTGAAGGTTTTCTAAAATACTATGATTCATTCATGAAGCATAAGCAATTTGAAAATGATTCTTCTCATGTTATTGAAAAATATTACTAACAAAACATGATAAAAAGTGAATTTCATTTACCTGATACTTCAAGGCAAGCTTACCTCATTAAAATAATAATGACCGTTTTGGGAAGTCATGCGAAGTTCTCATACACAGGAGCGTTAACGTAACAAATCCCACTCGATACATCGCTATAGCAAGCTTTCAAAGTAGAAGCTTTTCATAGCATTAGAGAGATTTAGTAGTTTACTTTGTAATCACCTAATAGCTGTATTGCCTATCCAAGCCGTATTACCTTTCAGGCCCTGTATAAGAAATAATAAAGTTAGGATATTTTACTTTAAAGTACGCTTTTATATATGATTTAATTTTTCAAATTTCTTTCATAGTCATGATATCTTTTACATCTAAAGATACAAGGAAGAAAACTGTGGCTTTTAGGGAAGGAAATTGAAATGTAGATCAAGAGTTTTTTATGTTATACATTGGTAAATAAAGATAATTACCTTCCTATTTTAATTAGGACGCATTTTGTGTATATGTTTGAAATATTGTTATGCAGTAAAGAAGAGATTTTCAGACCATCCATCCGGGAGAAGTTTAGTATCTTGAGACTTTTATGGTCATTATGTAAAGCCTCCATTTTATCCGTGTCCATAGTCTTTATTTCAAAGTTAATCAATCATATGTTACTAAAGCAAATGAAGGAGACAGATTATAATTGAAATGGTTTTATTAATATTTTTCAATTTACAAATGATCAAACACGATCATCCTTCTCCTCTCATCTTCTCATCCTCAATGTATGTGAAATGTAGTTGAAAATAAATATCAAAGTTCTTTCTCAACAACTTTCTCAGGCTTGAGAGGTTTTAATCTAAGATGAGAAGAGTTTAAGTTAGTATTATGACTCTTACTAAACTGGAATCAGACAAGAATATATATGATTACAGTTGGTTTATTTATTATACTGAACTTTCTATCATATGCCAAACACCCTGTCTACTCACCTGTCTATACTTTATCTTTCTTATGATAAGAGAAATAAATAAAATAAATGCAATTTTTCTTTAAAAAAATTGATATGTGAAGATATTTTATATATATTGGTAAGAAATGCGAAACAGAAAATTGAATTAAAAAATCTTATTAAAAAAAGAGATTTAATTACGAAAAAAAGTCTTATTTAAAAAGAGGAAATAATTGTAAGATTTTGGAAATATCTGCACTTTCAAATCCACGAAGTAATTGCTTCTAAGGGTGAAATGAAATGAAATTGTCGCAGTTATTAATTAAAATAAATAAATTTTTTTCGATGTGCAGTGAAATATTTTTAAAGTATTTGGAAATAATTGGTCAATAGATGTATGTATATACATATATATATATATATAGAGAGAGAGAGAGAGATGAATATATATGTATATATACAGATGAATATATATGTATATATATAGATGAATACATATGTATATATTTAGATGAATATATATGTATATATATATATATATAAATATATATATATATATATATATATAGATTAATATATATGTATATATATATAGATGAATATATATGTATACATATATAGATGAATATATATGTATATATATATAGATGAATATATATGTATATATATATAGATGAATATATATGTATATATATATAGATGAATATATATGTATATATATATAGATGAATATATATGTATATATATATAGATGACCATATATGTATATATATATTTAGATGAATATATATGTATATATATATAGATGTATATATATATATAGATGAATATATATATCTATCTATCTATCTATCTATCTATCTATCTATCTA